>JAIRCJ010000248.1:0-192162 GCA_020883675.1 Bruguiera gymnorhiza
CTCACCAATCAAATCAAACGACATTAAACAATAAATTTAAAAATCGAAATATTGCATTTTTGCCAATTTCTAGAATTTTAAAATCTGCTAGGGATAAATAAATTGTCAATACTCTGTTGAATTTAAATTTGCAATTTTCTTATTGTTTCCTTTGCCTCAATGCAATTTGAAATGATTTAATAGGATTCTTGTCTTCAGACAAATTACTTAAGAAAAAGGAAAAGCAATGGACTCCAATAAGGTGGTTCCCCACTCCCATTTGCAAAAGTAATGGATTTGTAATAAGAAGGTTCTGTAATCCAATCTAAGGTTATATCCTTAACACAACATTGAAACTTGGGATTGCTATTTGTAATATTCACCCACTAAAGTGTATTTTATGCAATTGAGTTCATACTTGTAATTTTTTTCCAATTAAGATATTCAAATATTGTATTTTTCTCACCCATCAAACCAAACGGCAATGAACAATAAATTTAAACATCAAAATATTGCATTTTTGCAATTTTTAGAATTTTAAAATCTGATAGGGATAAAATAAATTGTCAATAATCTGTTCAATTGAAATTTTGAAATTTTTTTAATTGTCTCCTTTGCTTGAATGCAATTTGAAATGATTTATAGAATTCTTGTTTTCAGACAAATTAGTTAAGAAAAAGGAAAGGAATGGACTCTAATAACATGGTTCCCCCACTCCCATTTAGGGATATATGCTTCACACAATCTTGAAACTTCGAATTGCTATTTATAATATTCATCCACTAAAGTGTATTTTTATGCAATTGAGTTCCATTACTTGTAATTTTGTTCAATTAACTTATTCAAATAATGTATTTTTCTCACCAATCAAATCAAAACGACACTAACAACAAATTTAAAAATTAAAATATTGCAAAATTGCACTTTTGCAATTTTTAGAACTTTAAAATCAGCTAGGGATAAATAAATTGTCAATAATCTTCAGAATTTAAATTTTGCAATTTTCTTAATTGTTTCCTTTGCCTCAATGCAATTTGAAATGATTTATAGGATTCTTGTCTTCAGACAAATTACTTAAGAAAAAGGAAAAGCAATGGACTCCAATAAGGTGGTTCCCCACTCCCATTTGCAAAAGTAATGGATTGTAATAAGAAGGTTCTGTAATCCAATCTAAGGTTATATCCTTAACACAACATTGAAACTTGGGATTGCTATTTGTAATATTCACCCACTAAAGTGTATTTTATGCAATTGAGTTCATTACTTGTAATTTTTTCAATTAAGATATTCAAATATTGTATTTTTCTCACCCATCAAACCAAACGGCATGAACAATAAATTTAAACATCAAAATATTGCATTTTTGCAATTTTTAGAATTTTAAAATCTGATAGGGATAAATAAATTGTCAATAATCTGTTCAATTGAAATTTTGAAATTTTTTAATTGTCTCCTTTACTTGAATGCAATTTGAAATGATTTATAGAATTCTTGTTTTCAGACAAATTAGTTAAGAAAAAGGAAAAGGAATGGACTCTAATAATATGGTTCCCCACTCCCATTTAGGGATATATGCTTCACATAATCTTGAAACTTCGAATTGCTATTTATAATATTCATCCACTAAAGTGTATTTTATGCAATTGAGTCCATTACTTGTAATTTTGTTCAATTAACTTATTCAAATAACGTATTTTTCTCACCAATCAAATCAAACGACACTAACAACAAATTTAAAAATTAAAATATTGCAAAATTGCACTTTTGCAATTTTTAGAACTTTAAAATCAGCTAGGGATAAATAAATTGTCAATAATCTTCAGAATTTAAATTTTGCAATTTTCTTAATTGTCTCCTCTGCCTCAATGCAATTTAAAATGATTTATAGAATTTTTGTTTTCTAACAAATTACTTAGGAAAAAGGAAAAGCAATGGACTAAGATAAGATGGTTCCCCACTCCCATCTAGGGATATATACTTTACACAACATTGAAACTTGGGACTGGTATTTATGATATTCATCCACTAAAGTGTATTTTATGCAATTAAGTCCATTACTTTTATTTTTTTTAATTAACATATTCAAATATTGTATTTTTCTCACCAATCAAATCAAACGACACTAATAATAAATTTAAAAATCAAAATATTGCATTTTTGCAATTATTAAAATTTTAAAATCTGCAAGGGGTAAATGAATTGTCAATGCCCTGTTGAATTTGAATTTTGAAATTTTCTTAATTGTCTCCTTTGCCTCAATGCAATTTCAAATGATTTATAGAATTCTTGTCTTCAGACAAATTAGTTAAGAAAAAGGAAAAGGAATGGACTCTAATAAGGTGGTTCCCCACTCCTATCTAGGGATATATGCTTCACACAACCTTGAAATTTGAGATTGTTATTTATAATATTCATCCACTAAAGTGTCTCTTATGCAATTGAGTCCGTTACTTGTATTTTTGTTCAATTAACATATTCAAATGTTATATTTTTCACATATTATATTTTTCTCACCAATTAAATCAAACAACATTAACCATAAATTTAGAAATCAAAATATTTCAAAAATTGCAATTTTTTGAATTTTAAAATCTATTAGGGATAAATGAATTGTCAATACTCTGTTGAATTTAAATTTTGCAATTTTCTAAATTGTCTCGTTTGCCTTAACGCAATTTGAAATAATTTATATAATCTTCAGGCAAATTACTTAAGAAAAAACAAGAGTAATGGACTGTAATAAGAAGGTTTTGCACTCCCTTCTAGGGATATATGCATAATACAACATTGAATCTTGGGATTGCAAAATATAATATTCATCCACTAAAGTATTTTATACAATTGAGTCTATTACTTGTATTTTTGTTCCATTAAGATATTCAAGTATTGTATTTTTCTCACCAATCAAATCAAACGACATTAGCAACAAATTGAAAAATCAAAATATTGCATTTTTGCAATTTTTAGAATTTTAAAATCTGCTAGGGATAAATAAATTATCAATCATATGTTGAATTTAAATTTTGAAATTTTCTTAATTATCTCCTTTGCCTCACTGCAATTTGAAATGATTTATAAAATTCTTGTCTTCAGACAAATTAGTTAAGGAAAAGGAAAAGGAATGGACTCTAATAAGATGGTTCCCCACTCCCATCTAGGGATATATACTTCACACAACCTTGAAATTTGAGATTGTTATTTATAATATTCATCCATTAAAGTGTCTTTTATGCAATTAAGTCCATTACTTGTATTTTTGTTCAATTAACATATTCAAATATTATATTTTTCACATATTATATTTTTCTCGCCAATTAAATCAAACAACATTAACAATAAATTTAAAAATCAAAATATTTCAATTTTTCAATTTTTAGAATTTTAAAATTTGCTAGGGATAAATGAATTGTCAATACTGTGTTGAAGTTAAATTTTGCAATTTTCTGAATTGTATCCTTTGCCTCAATGCAATTTGAAATGATTTATATAATTTTCAGGCAAATTATTTAAGAAAAAGCAAAAGCAATAAACTGTAATAAGAAGATTATGCACTCCCATCTAGAGATATATGCTTCATACAACATTGAAAATTGGGTTTGCTATTTATAATATTCATCCACTAAATTGTATTTTATGCAATTGAGTCTATTATTTGTATTTATGTTCAATTAACATATTCAAATATTATATTTTTCACATATTATATTCTTTTTAGCAATTAAATTAAACAACATTAACAATAAATTTAAGAATCAAAATATATCAATTTTGCAATTTTTCGAATTTCAAAATCTACTAGGTATAAATGAATTGTCAATACTCTATTGAATTTAAATTCTGCAATTTTCTGAATTATCTCCTTTGCCTCAAAGTAATTTGAAATGATTTCTATAATCTTCAGGCAAATTACTTAAGAAAAAGCAAAAGCAATGGATTGTAGTAAGAAGATTCTGTAATCCCATCTAGGGTTATATCAATAACACAACATTGAAACTTTGCATTGCTATTTATAATACTCATCCATTAAAGTGTATTTTATGCAATTAAGTCCATTACTTGTATTTTTGTTCGATTAAGATATTCAAATATTGTATTTTTCTCACCAATCAAATCAAACGACATTAACAATAAATTCAAAAATCAAAATATTTCATTTTTGCAATTTTTAGAATTTTAAAATCTACAAGGGATAAATAAATTGTCAATTCTCTCTTGAATTTAAATTTTGCTATTTTCTGAATTATCTCCTTTGCCTCAATGCAATTTGAAATGATTTATATAATTATCAGGCAAATTACTTAAGAAAAAGCAAAAGCAATCGACCGTAATAAGAAAGTTCTGCGCTCCCATCTAGGGATATATGCTTAACACAACATTGAATCTTGAGATTGCTATTTATGATATTCATCCACTAAAGTGTATTTTATGCCATTAAGTCCATTACTTGTACTTTTGTTCAATTAAGATATTCAAATATTGTATTTTTCTCACCAATCAAATCAAATGACATTAACAATAAATTTAAAAATCAAAATATTGCATTTTTGCAATTTTTAGAATTTTAAAATTAGCTAGGGAAAAAGGAATTGTCAATACTCTATTGAATTTAAATTTTGAAATTTTCTTAATTGTCTCTTCTTCCTCAATGCAATTTGAAATGATTTATAGAATTCTTATCTTTAGACAAATTACTTAAGAAAAAGGAAAAGCAATGAACTCTAATAAAGTGGTTCCCCACTCCTATCTAGGGATATATGCTTCACACAACCTTGAAACTTGAGATTCCTATTTATAATATTCATCCACTAAAGTGTCTTTTATGCAATTGAGTCCATTACTTGTATTTTTGCTCAATTAACATATTCAAATATTATATTTTTCTCACCAATTAAATCAAAGAACGTTAATAGTAAATTTAAAAATCAAAATATTTTAATTTTGCAATTTTTTGAATTTTAAAATCTATTAGGGATAAATGAATTGTCAATACTCTGTTGAATTTAAATTTTGCAATTTTCTAAATTGTCTCCTTTACCTCAATGCAATTTGAAATAATTTATATAATTTTTACGCAAATTACTTAAGAAAAAACAAGAGCAATGGACTGTAATAAGAAGGTTCTACACTCCCATCTAGGGATATATGCTTAACACAACATTGAAACTTGGGATTGCTATTTATAATATTCATTCACTAAAGTGTATTTTATGCAATTGAGTCCATTACTTGTAATATTGTTCAATTAAGATATTTAAATATTGTATTTTTCTCACCAATCAAATCAAACGACATTAATAACAAATTTAAAAATCAAAATATCGCATTTTTGCAATTTATAGAATTTTAAAATCTGTTAGGGATAAATAAATTGTCAATAATCTGTTGAATTTAAATTTTGAAATTTTCTTAATTGTCTCCTTTGCCTCAATGCAATTTGAAATGATTTATAAAATTCTTGTCTTCAGACAAATTAGTTAAGAAAAAAGAAAGGGAATGGACTCTAATAAGATGGTTCCCCCCTCCCATCTAGGGATATATGCTTTACACAACCTTGAAATTTGAGATTGCTATTTATAATATTCATCTACTAAAGTGTCTTTTATACAATTGAGTCTATTACTTGTATTTTTCTTCAATTAACATATTCAAATATTATATTTTTCACATATTATATTTTTCTCAGCAATTAAATCAAACGACATTAACAATAAATTGAAAGAAAGTGATGATGAAACACTTGAAGATAAAAGAAGAGGAAGAATCATCCAGTGAGGATGATGATGATGATGAGGAAGAAAGTGAAGGTGAAGTGTTGGCATACTTCGCAAGGAAATTCAAAAAGGGGTCTAAGAAGGGAAAAGGACAGTTGTCCTTGAGATGTTATCATTGTGGACAGACTGAACACTTTGCTTCTCAGTGCAAAGTGAAACTTGATGATGAAGATGAGGATGGTGATGATGAGCAGAATTCAAAATGGAGAAGACCATCATTCAAGTCAAGGAAGTCCAGCAAGAAGACTGCTAGCCCACAGAAGAAGAAGAGAGACTCATTCAAGAGTTATGTGAGCCAGAAAAAAGAAGCCGATGAGGAGGAAGATGTAGACTCATCAGATGAGCATGCCTTTATGGCATCAACTCAAGGTGGTAGTTTAACCTCTGAAGAGGAAGAGGAGGTTGATGAAGAAGAACCAGATCTTGAAGCTGAGTTGGAAGCAGCTTCAAAGGAGATAATTAGAAGGGGCAGAACCATAAGAAGGTTAGAGGCCCACATAAAACAAGTTGAAGCAAAGTCTGAGGAAGCTGAAAGTCAAAAGGATGAAATAAGGGATGAACATATTGACTTGAAGAGAAGATTTGAAGAACAGATCAAAATATGTGAAGACCTTACTATGGAGCTTGGCTCAAGGACTTCAACAATTGAAGAAATGGAGATAGAGTTGCTGAGACTTCAGCAACAACTCAAAAGGAGTGAAGAGAACGTGCAGAAGCTTGAAATGATAGGAGAAACAAGTTCTGCAAGAGAAAAGAAGAATGAAGAGAAAGTGCAGCAATTTGAGGTTGCATTGCCTAAAGATAATAAGAATGTGCCACAAAAGTTGAAAGAGAAGGTTGTGACTCAGGAGAAGATAGCTGAGAATAAAGAGGATTTGAAGAAGCAACCTAGGGTGGCAAACAAAAATGAAGAAAAGAAGATCAGCCAACAAAGGGCTATGGTTGAACAGAAGAAGGAGAAAAAGGTGGCTGAAATGAAAGCCACACAAGCAAAGAAGCCAGCCACATTGCCTACACAGCAAGTAATGAACAAAAGAAAACAAGCTGTGATTAGACCCAAGAAGAGGCAGTTTTAAGGTCACTGTCTTTATTGTGGAGTTTGGGGTCATAAGGCAAGTTACTACTGGTGGAGAAGGCTAGTATATGTCTCCAACTTGAGAAGATACGATGCTGCATATAGGGGGAGACAATACAAAATTCATAAGAGAACACCTGTCGTGAGTTCTTGCACATACTGTAAAAAGCAAGGACACACTGACAAGGATTGTTGGTGGAAGCCCAAACCAGTGGTTTCAAAGAACAAGTTTGCTATATTGGGACACTTGGAATAGTGTGAAAGGTGCGGGCAGGATGGCCATAATGCCAAGAGATGCATGACACTTCTCCCTAAGCAAGAGAAGGCACTCAATGGCACAGTGAAAGCAATTAGTACAGTCAAAGCTGAGAAAAAGGAGAAAGCTATCATCAAGCCAGTTCAAAAGAAGGAATATAAAGCTAAAAGGGAGGTGGCTAATATAGCTGAAATTACACTAAAGGCTGACTACAAGGATAAGCAGTGGATCCTTGATAGTGGGTGCACTTCACACATGACAGGAGGCAAGAGTAAATTATCAAAACTGAACAAGTCAAGAGAAGGCAGAGTCAAGTTTGGCAATGATGATTCACTCAACATCAGTGGTCAAGGGTCAGTAAATATTGGAAAAGGAAAGCTGAAAGATGTTCTGCATGTTGAAGGACTCAGATATAATCTAGCATCTGTCAGCCAACTATGCAATGAAGACCATAAAGTGATATTCACAAAAATAGGTTGCCAAATAAAGAGTAAAGAAGGCAATACTGTTACAGCTGGGAAAAGAACAGCTGGAAATTTATATGTAATTGATGAGGACAAGACAAATAGTTGTTTACTTACAAAAGAAGAAGAAAATCAACTCTGGCATCGAAGGCTAGGACACTTAACACAGAAGAACATGAGGAAGTTGACCACTACTCATGCAATCAGAGGCATTCCAGACCTTAAGAGAGAGAGGGAGTATGTCTGCTCAGCATGCTTTAAAGGAAAACAGGTCAGAAAGCAGTATAAGACCAAAGAGGTCAGTTCTGAAGTAGTGCTTGACATTGTGCATACTGATTTGTGTGGGCCAATGAGAACAAAAGGGTTAAATGGTGAGAGGTACTTCATCTTGTTTGTTGATGATTATTCCAGAAGGACCTGTATCATGCACCTCACACATAAGTCAGAAGTTTTGAAATGCTTCAAGAGATACAGAAGATTGGCTGAAAATGAGAGTGGAAAGAAGATCAAAGTATTGAGGTCAGATCAAGGCACTGAATTCACAAATGGAGCTTTTGAAGATTACCTTGAGAAGCATGGAATTCACCATCAGATGGCAGCAACAAGAACTCCTTAACAGAACGAGATGGTAGAGAGGAAAAATAGAGCTGTGGTTGAAATAGCAAGAACTCTACTGCTGGAATCCAAGCTTCACACAAGATTTTGGACAGAAGCAACATTTACAGCCGTGCACCTATTGAACAAAGTTTCACTAAGACCCAATACTGATAAGACTCCATATGAGCTATGAAGTGGGAAGAAGACAACAACCAAGTATCTTAGAATCTTTGGCAGCCCATGTTTTGTGAAGAACAAGGAGCAAAACTTGGGAAAATTCCATGCTAGGTCAGATGAAGGCATCTTTGTGGGATACTCAGCAAAGACAAAAGGTTACAGAGTTTTTCTGCATAAACTGGGAAAAGTGGTCACTTCCAGTGATGTGAGAATAAATGAAAACTGGAAAACAACACATAATGGAGAAGCTGAGGATAGTGAAGAAGATGACTTCAAGATAGATGAAGAATCTGACCAACATGAAGAAGTGGGAAAAGAAGTAAGTTCAGACTCAGAGAAGAGTGAGTCTAAAGATAAAGAAGGAGATTCTCTTGCAATTAAGACTGTGCAAGAAAGAAAGACAAAGAAGACATGGACCAGTGCTCATCAAGAAAATCAGATCATAGGTGACCCATCAACAGGATTTACAACAAGAAGAAGAATTGTGGGAGCTACTGCTTTACTCTCACAAGTTGAACCTAAATCTATTGAAGAGGCTACACAAGATCTAACTAAATCTCTGTCCACAGAGCTGTTTGAAAAGCACAGAATGAGTCTGTCTGTGCGAATGCCTCCTCAAGCCTGAAAATCAGGTGAATCCTCCATCTCTACTTTGTGAGTTTTTTAGATTTGTAATTGGTTGGCAAAGGGGGAGAGAAGCAACAGTGTAGGGGGAGCTGTTAAGGAAGGGGGAGTGCATATTTAGGGGGAGTTGTAATCCATCTGCTTTTGGATTATTACTCTAAGAAGATTATGAAGGATTGCTGCATGATGGCTTTTGTTATGAGTGTTGCCAACAATTACAAAGGGGGAGATTGTTGTTCTCACAACCTTGTATGGGTTGTAATTGTTGTTAACTAGGGTTAAGTGTGCAAGAAAGTAAAGCCACATGGAAGGGCAAGAAAGTAAATCTGCCGCGTAAGGGCAAGAATGTAAATCCGCCATGTAAGCCCTATTAGGGTTTCATGGAAGAAAGTATATAAAGACCTTGGAAGACAGAACTAGGGTAGAGGGCCAACACAATTGATAAAACAGCAACCCTACAACAACCGGCCAAAAAGGAAGAGAGAGCAGAATGGCAAGAGATCAGAAACAACACCACCGGGAGAGCAAGCCAGAAACGTCACCGCCGGGAGAGCAAACCAGAACGTGCAACCTCCTGCAAGCAAACCAGAAACGCCTCCTGCAAGCAAACCAGAAACACATCCTACAAGCAAACCAGAAACGCCTCCTGCAAGGAAACCAGAAACACACCCTGCAAGCAAACCAGAAACGCCTTCTGCAAGGAAACCAGAAACACATCCTACAAGCAAACCAGAAACGCACAACCAGCAAGAGGAGAAATAAGAAACAGACCACTCGGAAGAAAAGACAGCAGACCTGGTATCCGTGAGACCACCCGGAAGAGAAGACAGCAGACCAGAAGCGTGAGGCAGGCCGAAAGACGTGAACCAGAAAAACCAGTAACGTGAGGTAGGCCAAGAGACGTGAAACGACAGACCAGAAGCGTGGGTGTACGTCAGGAGACGGCATGAGACCAGAACGTGCAACGGCGTGACAGACCAGAAGTGTGAGGACAGGCCATGAAACAGTAAGACCGTGAAATAGGAGACGGGTGAGACCGTGAGACGATGAAAGCAGGAGTTGTGTGAAACAACCTAAAGAAGGAATTCGGTGAAGCATCGGAAAGAACTCAACATATTTCCATATTTCTTCAAGAGAGGTTAGAGAGCATTGCGGTGAACTTTTAAGCGGTAGTGGAGCAGCCTTTCAATTCAACAGAGGCAAAACAAGCTAGAAGAAGGGTAGACACAGTAAGTGACACTCTTTGTATTGTACTTGCTTAGTAATTGCAATAGTGAAAGGAGCAGAAGATTAAGACATCCATTGTAACTGGAATTCTCAAGTATAGTGGATAGTCTCGGTAAGGGAGAGTCCCTACCACCGTGGATGTACGTCACGTTGACGGAACCACGTAAATCTCGTGTGTCCTTAATTTGCTTTACATTCTGTGTTTTGAATTGAGTTGTGAACGTAGCTAAAGTATCAGCTAACCCATTACCTAACGAAGACCTAAACAAGAACATCCGAATTGTCTATTAGGCAAGGTGTCTGAAAGGTGACTTTGGGGACTATTGTGATTAGTAGGTAGCAATAGATCTACCTTAGTTGAATATAAGAAAGAGTTCACTTTTAAGAAAAGATTGAAGTTGTTCACTTTCCTGCGAATTGTGAATTGTGGTGATACTGATTCACCCCCCCTCTCAGTATCACAAACTAGTAGATCCTAGGGTGAAGTTGGGAACTTCAAATACTCTATTGAATTTAAATTTTGCAATTTTCTGAATTGTCTCCTTTGCCTTAACGCAATTTGAAATGATTTATATAATCTTCTGGCAACTTACTTAAGAAAAAGCAAAAGCAATTGACTGTAATAAGAAGGTTCTGTACTCCTATCTAGGGATATATGCTTAACACAACGTTGAAATATGGGATTGCTATTTATAATATTCATCCACTAAAGTGTATTTTATGCAATTGAGTCCATTACTTGTATTTTTGTTCAATTAACTTATTCAAATATTGTATTTTTCTCACCAATCAAATCAAACGACATTAACAACAAATTTAAAATTCAAAATATTGCATTTTTGCAATTTTTAGAATTTTAAAATCTGTTAGGGACAAATAAATTGTAAATAATCTATTAAATTTAAATTTTGCAATATTATGAATTGTCTCCTTTGCCTCAACACAATTTGAAATGATTTATAAAACCTTCAGGCAAATTACTTAAGAAAAAGCTAAAGTAATGGACTGTAATAAGAAGGTTCTGCACTCCCATCTTAGGATATATGCTTAACACAACGTTGAAACTTGAGATTGCTATTTATAATATTCATCCACTAATGTGTATTTTATGCAATTGAGTCCATTACTTGTATTTTTGTTCAATTAACAAATTCAAATATTCTATTTTTCTCACTAATCAAATCTAACAACATTAACAACAAATTTAAAAATCAAAATATTGCATTTTTGCAATTTTTAGAATTTTAAAATCTACTAGGGATAAATAAATTGTCACTAATCTGCAAAATTATAATTTTGCAATTTTCTTAATTGTCTTCAGAAAAATTATTTAAGAAAAAGGAAAAGCAATGGACTCAAATAAGATGGTTTCCCACTCCCATCTAGCGATATATGCTACACACAACTTTGAAATTAGAGATTGCTATTTATAATATTCATCCACTAAAGTGTCATTTATTGAATTGAGTCCATTACTTGTATTTTTATTCAATTAACATTTTCAAATATGATATTTTTCACATATTATATTTTTCTCACCAATTAAATCAAACGACATTGATAATAAATTTAAAGATCAAAATATTTCAATTTTGGAATTTTTAGAATTTTAAATTCTACTAGGGATAAATGAATTGTCAATACTCTATTGAGTTTAAATTTTGCAATATTTTGAATTGTCTCCTTTGCCTTAACGCAATTTGAAATGATTTATATAATTTTCAAGCAAATTACTTAAGAAAAGCAAAAGCAACGGATTGTAATAAGAAGGTTCTGCACTCCCATCTTAGGATATATGCTTAACACAACGTTAAAACTTGGGATTGCTATTTATAATATTCATCCACTAATGTTTATTTTATGCAATTGAGTCCATTACTTGTATTTTTATTCAATTAACAAATTCAAATATTCTATTTTTCTCACCAATCAAATCAAACGACATTAGTAATAAATTTAAAAATCAAAATATTGCATTTTTGCAATTTTTAGAATTTTAAAATCTGCTAGGAATGAATGAATTGTCGATACTCTGTTGAATTTAAATTTTGCAATATTCTAAATTGTCTCCTTTGCCTCAATGCAATTTGAAATGATTTATATAATCTTCAGGCAAATTACTTAAGAAAAAGCAAAAGCAACGAACTGTAATAAGAAGGTTCTGCACTCCCATCTTGGGATATATGCTTAACACAACGTTGAAACATGAGGTTGCTATTTATAATATTCATCCACTAAAGTGTATTTTATGCAATTGAGTCCATTATTTGTATTTTTGTTCAATTAACTTATTAAAATATTGTATTTTTCTCACCAATCAAATCTAACAATATTAACAACAAATTGAAAAATCAAAATATTGCATTTTTGCAATTTTTAGAATTTTAAAATCTGCTAGGGATAAATGAATTGTTGATACTCTGTTGAATTTAAATTTTGCAATATTCTGAATTGTCTCCTTTGCCTCAATGCAATTTGAAAATGATTTATATAATCTTCAAGCAAATTACTTAAGAAAAAGCAAAAGCAATGGACTGTAATAAGAAGGTTCTACACTCCCATCTTGGGATATATGCTTAACAAAACGTTGAAACTTGCGATTGCTATTTATAATATTCATTCACTAATGTGTATTTTATGCAATTGAGTTTATTACTTGTATTTTTCTTCAATTAACTTATTAAAATATTGCATTTTTCTAACCAATCAAATCTAACGACATTAATAACAAATTTAAGAATCAAAATATTGCATTTTTGCAATTTTTATAATATTAAAATCTGCTAGGGATAAATAAATTGTCAATAATCTACACAATTATAATTTTGCAATTTTCTTAATTGTCTCCTTTGCCTCAATGTAATTTGAAATGATTTATAGAATTCTTGTTGTTGTTCCCACAGCCTTGTTTGGGTGGTAATTGTTGTCAACTAGGGTTTAGTGTACAAGAAAGTAAAGCCACATGGAAAGGCAATAAAGTAAATCCGCCGCGTAAGGGCAAAAACGTAAATCCACCATGTGAGCCCTATTAGGGTTTCATGGAAGAGAGTATATAAAGGTCTTGGAAGACAAAACAAAAAAGGGGGGCCAATAAAATTGAATAAATGGCAACCCTACAACAACCGGCCAAAAAGAAGAGAAAATAATATACCAAAAGGAAACCCCACCGTCGGCCAAAAAAAAAGGAGAAAAAGAGGAGACAGTTGAAGGGGGGCTGAACGAAGAACAGAGGTCGAGAGGAGACGGCCGGGAGAGCAAACCACCGGGAAGAGATTAGAAATGACACCACCGGGAAAGCAAACCAGAAACGTCACCACCGGAAGAGCAAACCAAAATGTGCGACCTCCTGCAAGGAAACCAGAAACACGTCCTACAAGCAAACCAGAAATGCACAACCAGTAAGAGGAGAAATAAGAAACAGACCACCCGGAAGAGAAGACAGCAAACCTGGTATCCGTGAGACCACCTAGAAGAGAAGACAGTAGACCAGAAGCGTGAGGCAGGCTGAAAGATGTGAACTAGAAAAACCAGAAGTGTGAGGCAGGCCAAAAGATGTGAAGCGGCAGACCAGAAGCGTGGGTGTATGTAATTGAGTCCATTACTTGAGATTGCTATTTATAATATTCATCCACTAAAGTGTCTTTCATGTAATTGAGTTCATTACTTATATTTTTGTTCAATTAGCATATTCCAATACTATATTTTTCACATAGTATATTTTTCTCACCAATTAAATCAAACGACATTAGCGATAAATTTAAAAATCAAAATATTTCAATTTTACATTTAGAATTTTAAAATCTATTACAGATAAGTGAATTGTCAATACTTTGATGAATTTAAATTTTGCAATTTTCTGAATTGTCTCCTTTGCCTCAACGCAATTTGAAATGATTTATATAATCTTCAGGCAAATTACTTAAGAAAAAGCAAAAGCAATAAACTGTAATAAGAAGGTTCTGCACTCCCATCGAGGGATATATGTTTAACACAACACTGAAACTTGGGATTACTATTTATAATATTCATCCACTAAAGTTTATTTTATGCAATTGAGTCCATTACTTGTATTTTTGTCAATTAACTTATTCAAATATTGTATTTTTCTCACCAATCAAATCAAACGACATTAACAACAAATTTAAAAATCAAAATATTGCATTTTTGCAATTTTTAGAATTTTAAAATCTGCTAGGGATAAATAAATTGTCAATAATCTATTGAATTTAAATGTTGCAATTTTCTTAATTCTCTCCTTTGCCTCAATGCAATTTGAAATGATTTATAAAATTCCTGTTTTCAGACAAATTACTTAAGAAAAAGGAAAAGGAATGGACTC
Organism: Bruguiera gymnorhiza; assembly: GCA_020883675.1. NCBI lineage: Eukaryota > Viridiplantae > Streptophyta > Magnoliopsida > Malpighiales > Rhizophoraceae > Bruguiera > Bruguiera gymnorhiza. Next base: position 14,510 of record JAIRCJ010000248.1, read on the forward strand.
TAATAAGATGGTTCTGCACTCTCATCTAGGAATATATGCTTCACACTACCTTGAAACTTGAGATTGCTATTTATAATATTCATCAACTAAAGTGTTTTTTCTGCAATTGAGTTCATTACTTGTATTTTGTTGAATTAACATATTCAAATATTATATTTTTAACATATTATATTTTTCTCACCAATTAAATCAAACGACATTAACAATAAATTGAAAAATCAATATATTTCAATTTTGCAATTTTTAGAATTTTAAAATCTACTAGGGATAAATGAATTGTCAATACTCTATTGGTGTTACATTTTGCAATTTCTGAATTGTCTCCTTTACTTCAACGTAATTTGAAATGATTTATATAATCTTCAGACAAATTACTTAATAAAAAACAAAGCAATGGACTGTAATAAGAAGGTTTTCCACTCCCATCTAGGGATATATGCTTACCACAACATTGAAACTTGGGATTGCTATTTATAATATTCATCCCCTAAAGTGTATTTTATGCAATTGAGTCCATTACTTGTATTTTTGTTTAATTAACTCATTCAATATTGTATTTTTTCTCACCAATCAAATCAAACGACATTAACAATAAATTTAAAAATCAAAATATTGCATTTTTGCAATTTTTAGAATTTTAAAATCTGCTAAGGATAAATGAATTGTCAATACTCTGTTGAATTTAAATTTTTGCAATTTTCTGAATTATGTCTCCTTTGCCTTAATGCAATTTGAAATGAATTATATAATTTTCAAGCAAATTACTTAAGAAAAAGCAAAAGCAATGGACTGTAATAAGAAGGTTCTGCACTCCATCTAGGGATATATGCTTAACACAACATTGAAACTTGGATTGCTATTTATAATATTCATCCACTAAAGTGTATTTTATGCAATTGAGTCCATTACTTGTCTTTTTGTTCAATTAACATATTCAAATATTGTATTTTTCTCNACAACATTGAAACTTGGGTTTGCTATTTATAATATTCATCCACTAAAGTGTATTTTATGCAATTGAGTCCATTACTTGTATTTTTGTTCAATTACATATTCAAATATTATTTTTCACATATTATATTTTTCTCACCAATTAAATCAACGACATTAACAATAAATTTAAAAATCAAAATATTTCAATTTTGCAATTTTTCGAATTTAAAATCTAGTAGGGATAAATGAATTGTCAATACTCTGTTGAATTTAAATTTTGCAATTTCTGAATTGTCTCCTTTGCCTCAACGCAATTTGAATCGATTTATATAATTTTCAGGCAAGTTACTTAAGAAAAGCAAAGCAATGGACACTAATTAGAAGGTTCTGCACTCTTATCTAGGGATATATGCTTAACACAACATTGAAACTTGGGATTGCTATTTATAATATTCTTCCTCTAAAGTGTATTTATGCAATTGAGTCTATTACTTGTATTTTTTTTCAATTAACATATTCAAATATTATATTTTTCTCACCAATCAAATCAAATGACATTAACAATAAATTTAAAAATCAAAATATTACAATTTTGCAATTTTTAGAATTTTAAAATCTGTAAGGGATAAATGAATTGCCCATATGCTGTTGAATTTAAATTTTCCAATTTTCTGAATTGACTCCTTTGCCTCAATCCAATTTGAAATGATGTATATAATCTTTAGGCCATTTACTTAAGAAAAAGCAAAAGCAATGGACTGTAATAAGAAGGTTCTGCACTCCCATCTACGGATATATGCTTAACACAACATTGAAACTTGGGATTGCTATTTATGATATTCTTCCTCTAATGTGTATTTTATGCAATAGAGTCCATTACTTGTATTTTTGATCAATTAACATATTCAAATATTATATTTTTCTCACCAATCAAATCAAACGACATTAACAATAAATTTAAAAATCAAAAAATAACATTTTTGCAATTTTTAGAATTTTAAAATCTGCTAGGGATAAACGAATTGTCAATACTCTGCTGAATTTAAATGTCAGAATTTTCTGAATTGTCTCCTTTGCCTAAACGCAATTTGAAATGATTTATATAATCTTCTGGCAAATTACATAAGAAAAAGCAAAAGTAATGGAATGTAATCAGAAGGTTCTACAGTCCCATCTAGGGATATATGCTTAACACAACATTGAAACTTGGGACTACTATTTCTAATCTTCATCCACTAAAGTTTATTTTATGCAATTGAGTCCATTACTTGTATTTTTGATCAATTAACATATTCAAATATTATATTTTTCACATTTTATATTTTTCTCACCAATTAATCAAACGACATTAATAATAAATTTAAAAATCAAAATATTTCAATTTTCCAATTTTTAGAATTTTAAAATCTGCTAGGGATAAATGAATTGTCAATACTCTCTTGAATAAAAGTTTTGCAATTTTTTGAATTGTCTCCTTTGCCTCAATCCAATTTGAAATGATTTATATAATCTTCTGGCAAATTACTTAAGAAAATACAAACGCAATGGATTGTAATAAGAAGGTTCTGCACTCCCATCTAGGGATATATGCTTAACACAACATTGAAACTTGGGTTTGCTATTTATAATATTCATCGACTAAAGTCTATTTTATGCAATTGAGTCCATTACTTGTATTTTTGTTCAATTAATATATTCAAATATTGTATTTTTCTCAAGAATCAAATCAAACGGACATTAACAACAAATTTAAAAATCAAAATATTGCATTTTTGCAATTTTTAGAATTTTAAAATCAGTTAGGGATAAATGAATTGTCAATACTCTATTCAATTTAAATTTTGGAATTTTCTGAATTGTCTCCTTTGCCTGAATGCAATTTGAAATGATTTATATAATCTTCAGGCAAATTACATAAGAAAAAGCAAAAGCAATGGAATGTAATAAGAAGGTTTTGCACTCCCATCTAGGGAGATATGCTTAACACAACATAGAAACTTGAGATTGCTATTTCTAATATTCATCCACTAAAGTGTATTTTATGCAATTGAGTCCATTACTTGTATTTTTGTTCAATTAACATATTCAAATATTATATTTTTCACATTTTATATTTTTCTCACCAATTAAATGAAATGACATTAACAATAAATTGAAAAATCAAAATATTTCAATTTTGCAATTTTTAGAATTTTAGAATCTGATAGGGATAAATGAATTGTCAATACTCTCTTGAATTTAGGTTTTGCAATTTTTGAATTGTCTCCTTTGCCTCAATCCAATTTGATATGATTTATATAATCTTCTAGCAAATTACTTAAGAAAAAGCAAAAACAATGGATTGCAATAAGAAGGTTCTACAATCCCATCTTAGGATATATGCTTAACACAACATTGAAACTTGGGTTTGCTATTTATAATATTCATCGACTAAAGTCTATTTTATGCAATTGAGTCCATTACTTGTATTTTTGTTCAATTAACATATTCAAACGTTGTATCTTTCTCACAAATCAAATCAAAGGACATTAACAACAAATTTAAAAATCAAAATATTGCATTTTTGCAATTTTTGATTTTTAAAATCTGCTAGGGCTAAATGAATTGTCAATACTCTGTTGAATTTAAATTTTGGAATTTTCTAATTTGTCACCTTTGCCTGAACGCAATTTGAAATGATTTATATAATCTTCAGGCAAATTAGATAAAAAAAAAAGAGCAAAAGCAATGGAATGTAATTAAAAGGTTTTGCACTCCCATCTAGGGATATATGCCTAACACAACATTGAAACTTGAGATTGCTATTTCTAATATTCATCCACTAAATGTATTTTATGCAATTGACTTCATTACTTGTATTTTTGATCAATTAACAAATTCAAATATTACATTTTTCACATTTTATATTTTTCTCACCAAATAAGTCAAATGACATTAACAATAAATTTAAAAAGCAAAATATTTCAATTTTGTAATTTTTAGAATTTTAAAATCTACCAGGGATAAATGAATTGTCAATACTTTCTTGAATTAAAGTTTTGCAATTTTCTGAATTGTCTCCTTTCCCTTAATCCAATTTGAAATGATGTATATAATCTTTAGTCAATTTACTTAACAAAAAGCAAAAGCAATGGATTGTAATAAGAAGGTTCTGCACTCCCATCTAGGGATATATGCTTAACACAACATTAAAACTTGGGATTGCTATTTATGATATTCGTCCTCAAATGTGTATTTTATGCAATAGAGTCCATTACTTGTATTTTTGTTCAATTAACATATTCAAATATTATATTTTTCACATTTTATATTTTTCTCACCAATTAAGTCGAACGACATTAACAATAAATTTAAAAATCAAAATATTTCAATTTTGTAATTTTTAGAATTTTAAAATCTGCTAGGGATAAATGAATTGTCAATACTTTCTTGAATTTAAGTTTTGCAATTTTCTGAATTGTCTCCTTTGCCTCAATCCAATTTGAAATGATTTATATAATCTTCTGGCAAATTACTTAAGAAAAAGCAAAAGCAATGCATTGTAATAAGAAGGTTTTGCACTCCCATCTCGAAATATATGCTTAACACACCATTGAAACTTAGGATTGCTATTTATAATATTCATTGACTAAAGTGTATTTTATGCAATTGTGTCCATTACTTGTATTTTTGTTCAATTAACAAATTCAAATATTGTATCTTTCTCACGAATCAAATCAAATGACATTAACAACAAATTTAAAAATCAAAATATTGCATTTTTGCAATTTTTAGAATTTCTAAATTTGCTAGGGATAAATGAACTATCAATACTCTGTTGAATTTAAATTTTGGAATTTTCTCAATTGTCTCCTTTGCCTAAATGTAATTTGAAATGATTTATATAATCTTCAGGCAAAGTACATAAGAAAAAGGAAAAGCAATGTACTGTAATAAGAAAGTTCTGCACTCCCATCTAAAAGCATATGTTTAACATAACATTGAAGCTTGGAATTGCTATTTATAGTATTTATCCACTAAAGTTTATTTTGTGCAATTGAGTCTATTACTTGTATTTTTGTTCAATAAACATATTCAAATATTATATTTTTCTCACTAATCAAATCAAATGACATTAACAATAAATTTAAAAATCTTCAGCAAAATTACTTAAGAAAAACCTAAAGCAATGGACTGTAATAAAAATGTTTTGCACTCTTATCTAGGGATATATGCTTAACACAACATTGAAACTTGTGCTTGTTATTTATGATATTCATCTTCTAATGTGTATTTTATGCAAATGAGTCCATTACTGGTATTTTTGTTCAATTAACATATTCAAATATTGTATCTTTGTCACGAATCAAATCAAAGGACATTAACAACAAATTTAAAAATCAAAATATTGCATTTTTGCAATTTTTAGAATTTTAAAATCTGCTAGGGCTAAATGAATTGTCAATACTCTGTTGAATTTAAATTTTGGAATTTTCTAAATTGTCACCTTTGCTTGAACGAAATTTAAAATGATTTATATAATCTTTAGGCAAATTAGATAAAAAAGCAAAAGCAATGGTGTAATAAGAAGGTTCTGCACTCCCATCTAGGGATATATGCTTAACACAACATTGAAACTTGGGACTGCTATTTCTAATATTCATCCACTAAACTATATTTTATGCAATAGAGTCCATTACTTATATTTTTGATCAATTAACATATTCAAATATTATATTTTTCACATTTTATATTTTTCTCATCAATTAAATCAAACGACATTAACAATAAATTTAAAAATCAAAATATTTCAATTTTACAATTTTTAGAATTTTAAAATTTGCTAAGGATACATGAATTGTCAATACTTTCTTGAATTTCAGTTTTGCAATTTTCTGAATTGTCTCTTTTGCCTCACTCCAATTTGAAATGATTTATATAATCTTCTGGCAAATTACTTAAGAAAAAGCAAAAGCAATGGATTGTAATAAGAAGGTTCTGCACTCCCATCTCGAAATATATGCTTAACACAACATTGAAACTTGGGATTACTATTTATAATATTCGTCGACTAAAGTGAATTTTATGCAATCGAGTCCATTACTTGTAATTTTGTTCAATTAACAAATTCAAATATTGTATCTTTCTCACGAATCAAATCAAATGACATTAACAACAAATTTAAAAATCAAAATATTGCATTTTTGCAATTTTTAGAATTTTAAAATTTGCTAGGGATAAATGAATTGTCAATACTCTGTTGAATTTAAATTTTGGAATTTTCTCAATTGTCTCCTTTTCCTGAATGTAGTTTGAAATGATTTATATAATCTTCAAGCAAATTACATAAGGAAAAGGAAAAGCAATGTACTATAATAAGAAGGTTCTGCACTCCCATCTAGGGGCATATGCTTAACACAACATTGAAACTTAGAATTGCTATTTATGGTATTTGCCCACCAAAGTTTATTTTGTGCAATTGAGTCTATTACTTGTATTTTTGTTCAATAAACATATTCAAATATTATATTTTTCTCACCAATCAAATCAAATGACATTAACAATAAATTTAAAAATCAAAATATTTCAATTTTGCAATTTTTAGAATTTTAAAATCCGCCAAGAATAAATGAATTATCCATATGCTGTTAAATTTAAATTTTGCAATTTTCTAAATTGTCTCCTTTGCCTCAATCTAATTTGAAATGATGTATATAATCTTCAGGCAAATTACTTAAGAAAAAGCAAAAGCAATGGACTATAATAAGAAGGTTCTGCACTCCCATCTAAGGATATATGCTTAACACAACATTGAAACTTGAGATTGCTATTTATGATATTCATCCTCTAATGTGTATTTTATGCAATTGAGTCCATTACTTGTATTTTTGTTCAATTAACATATTCAAATATTATATGTTTCTCACCAATCAAATCAAATGACATTAACAATAAATTTAAAAATCGATATATAGCATTTTTGCAATTTTTAGAATTTTAAAATCTGCTAAGGATAAATGAATTGTCCATACTCTGTCGAATTTAACTTTTTCAATTTTCTGAATTGACTCTTTTACCTTAACGCAATTTGAAATGATTTATATAATCTTCGGCCAAATTACTTTAGAAAAAACAAAAGCAATGGACTGTTATAAGAAAGTTCTGCACTCCCATCTCGGGATATATGCTTAACACAACATTGAAACTTGGGATTGTTATTTATAATATTCATCGACTAAAGTGTATTTTATGTAATTGAGTCCATTACTTGTATTTTTGTTCAATTAACATATTCAAATATTGTATTTTTCTCACGAATCAAATCAAACGACATTAACAACAAATTTAAAAATCAAAATATTGCATTTTTGCAATTTTTAGAATTTTAAAATTTAGTAGGGATAAATGAATTGTCAATACTCTGTGGAATTTAAATTTTGGAAATTTCTAAATTATCTCCCTTACCTGAACGCAATTTGAAATGATTTATATAATCTTCAAGCAAATTACATAGGAAAAAGCAAAAGTAATGGAATGTAATAAGAAGGTTCTACACACTCATCTAGGGATATATGGTTAACACAACATTGAAACTTGGGATTGCTATTTCTAATATTCATCCACTAAAGTGTATTTTATGCAATTGAGTCCATTAGTTGTATTTTTGATCAATTAACATATTCAAATATTATATTTTTCACATTTTATATTTTTTTCACCAATCAAATCAAACGACATTAACAATAAATTTAAAAATCAAAATATAACATTTTTGCAATTTTTAGAATTTTAAAATCTGTTAGGGATAAATGAATTGCCCATACTCTGTTGAATTTAAATTTTGCAATTTTCTGAATTGACTCATTTGCCTCAAAATAGTTTGAAATGATTTATATAATCTTCTGGCAAATTACTTATGAAAAAGCAAAAGCAATGGACTGAAATAAAAAGGTTCTGCACTCCCATCTCAGTATATATGCTTAACACAACATTGAAACTTGGGATTGCTATTTATAATATTCATCGACTAAAGTGTATTTTATGCAATTGAGTCCATTACTTGTATTTTTGGTCAATTAACTTATTCAAATCTTGTATTTTTCTCACGAATCAAATCAAACGACATTAACAACAAATTTAAAAATCAAAATTTTGCATTTTTGCAATTTTTAGAACTTTAAAATCTACTAGGGATAAATGAATTGTCAATACTCTGTTGAATTTAAATTTTGGAATTTTTTAAATTGTCACCTTTGCCTGAATGCAATTTGAAATGATTTATATAATCTTCAAGCGAATTACATAAGAAAAACCAAAAGCAATGGACTATCATAAGAAGGTTCTGCACTCCCATCTAGGGACATATGCTTAACACAACATTGAAACTTAGAATGGCTATTTATAATATTTATCTACTAAAGTGTATTTTATGCAATTGAGTCTATTACTTGTATTTTTGTTCAATTCACATATTCAAATATTATATTTTTCTCACCAATCAAATCAAATGACATCAACAATAAATTTAAAAATGAAAATATTGCAATTTTGCAATTTTTAGAATTTTACAATCCGCAAGGAATAAATGAATTGTCCATTTGCTGTTGAATTTAAATTTTGCAATTTTCTGAATTGTCTCCTTTGCCTCAATCCAATATGAAATGATGCATATAATCTTCAGGCAAATTACTTAAGAAAAAGCAAACGCAATGGACTGTAATAAGAAGGTTCTGCACTCCCATCTAGGGATATATGCTTAACACAACATTGAAACTTGGGATTGCTATTTATGATATTCATGCTCTAATGTGTATTTTATGCAATTGAGTCCATTACTTGTATTTTTGTTCAATTAACATGTTCAAATATTATATTTTTCTCACCAATCAAAACAAACGACATTAATAATAAATTTAAAAATAAAAATATAGCATTTTTGCAATTTTTAGAATTTTAAAATCTGCTAGGGATAAATGAATTGTCCATATACTGTCGAATTTAAATTTTTCAATTTTCTAAATTGACTCCCTTACCTCAACACAGTTTGAAATGATTTATATAATCTTCTGGCACATTACTTAAGAAAAAGCAAAAGCAATGGACTGTAATAAGAAGGTTCTGCACTCCCATCTCGGGATATATACTTAACACAACATTGAAACTTGGGATTGATATTTATAATATTCATCGACTAAAGTGTATTTTATGCAATTGAGTCCATTACTTGTATTTTTGTTCAATTAATATATTCAAATATTGTATCTTTCTCACGAATCAAATCAAAGGACATTAACAACAAATTTAAAAATCAAAATATTGCATTTTTGCAATTTTTAGAATTTTAAAATCTGCTATGGCTAAATGAATTGTCAATACTCTGTTGAATTTAAATGTTGGAATTTTCTAAATTGTCACCTTTGCCTGAACGCAATTTGAAATGATTTATATAAACTTCAGGCAAATTACATAAGAAAAACCAAAAGCAATGGACTGTCATAAGAAGGTTCCGCATTCCCATCTAGGGCCATATGCTTAACATAACATTAAAGCTTGGAATTGCTATTTATAATATTTATCTACTAAAGTGTATTTTATGCAATTAAGTCTATTAGTTGTATTTTTGTTCAATTAACATATTCAAATATTATATTTTTCTCACCAATCAAATCAAATGACATTAACAATAAATTTAAAAATCGAAATATTGCAATTTTGCAGTTTTTAGAATTTTAAAATCGGCAAGAAATAAATGAATTGTCCATACGCTGTTGAATTTAAAATTTGCAATTTTTGAATTGTCTCTTTTCCCTCAATCCAATTTGAAATGATGTATATAATCTTCAGTCAAATTACTTAAGAAAAAGGAAAAGCAATGGACTGTAATAAGAAGGTTCTGCACTCCCATCTAGGGATATATGCTTAACACAACATTGAACCATGGGATTGCTATTTATGATATTCATCCTCTAATGTGTATTTTATGCAATTGAGTCCATTACTTCTATTTTTGTTCAATTAACATATTCAAATATTGTATTTTTCTTGCCAATCAAATCAAACGACATTAACAATAAATTTAAAAATCAAAATATTACATGTTTGCAATTTTTAGAATTATAAAATCTACTAGGGAAAAATGAATTTAAATTTTTCAATTTTCTGAATTGTCTCCTTTGCCTTAATGCAATTTGAAATGATTTCTATAATCTTCAGGCAAATTACTTAAGAAAAAGCAAAAGCAATGAACTGTAATAAGAAGGTTTTACACTCCCATCTAGGGATATATGCTTAACACAACATTAAAACTTGAGATTGCACTTTCTAATATTCATCCACTAAAGCGTATTTTATACAATTGAGTCCATTACTTGTATTTTTGTTCAATTAACATATTCAAATATTATATTTTTCACGTATTATATTTTTTTCACCAATTAAATGAAACGACATTAACGATAAATTTAAAAATCAAAATATTTTAATTTTGCAATTTTTAGAATTTTAAAATCTGCTAGGGATAAACGAATTGTCAATACTCTGTTGAAGTTAAATTTTGCAATTTTTTGAATTGTCTCCTTTACCTCAACGCAATTTGAAATGATTTATAAAATCTTCAGGCAAATTACTTAAGAAAAAGCAAAAACAATGGATTGTAATAAGGAGGTTCTACACTCCCATCTAGGGATATATGTTGAATACAACATTAAAACTTGGGATAGCTATTTCTAATATTGATCCACTAAAATGTATTTTATGCAATTGAGTTCATTACTTGTATTTTTGTTCAATTAACATATTCAAATATTGCATTTTTCTTGCCAATCAAATCAAACGGCATTAAAAATAAATTTAAAAATCAAAATATTGTAGTTCTGCAATTTTTAAAATTATAAAATCTGCTACGGATAAATGAATTCTCAATACTTTGTTGAATTTAAAATTTTCAATTTTCTGAATTCTCTCCTTTGCCTCAACGCAATTTCAAAACATTTATATGATCTTTAGGAAGATTGCCTAAGAAAAAGCAAAAGCAATGGACCGTGATAAGAAGGTTCTGCACTCCTATTCAGGGATATTTGCTTAACACAACCTTGAAACTTAGGATTGCTATTTCTAAAATTCATCCACTAAAGTGTATTTTATGCAATTGAGTCCATTGCTTGTATTTTTGTTCAATTAACATATTCAAATATTGTATTTTTCTCACGAATCAAATCAAACGACATTAACAACAAATTTAAAAATCAAAATATTGCATTTTTTCAATTTTTAGAATTTTAAAATCAGTTAGGGATAAATGAGTTGTCAATACTCTATTGAATTTAAATTTTGGAATTTTCTGAATTGTCTCCTTTGCCTGAACACAATTTGAAATGATTTATATAATCTTCAGGCAAATTACATAAGAAAAAGCAAAAGCAATGAAATATAATAAAAAGGTTCTACACTTCCATCTAGGGAGATATGCTTAACACAACATTGAAACTTGGGATTGCTATTTCTAATATTCATCCACTAAAGTGTATTTTATGCAATTGAGTCCATTACTTGTATTTTTGTTCAATTAACATATTCAAATATTGTATTTTTCTTGCCAATCAAATCAAACGACATTAACAATAAATTTAAAAATCAAAATATTGCATTTTTGCAATTTTTAGAATTATAAAATCTGCTAGGGATAAATGAATTGTCAATGGTCTATTGAATTTAAATTTTTCAATTTTCTGAATTGTCTCTTTTGCCTCAATGCAATTTGAAATGATTTATATAATCTTCAGGCAAATTACTTAACAAAAAGCAAAAGTAATGGACTGTAATAAAAAGGTTCTGCACTCCCTTCTAGGGATATATGCTTAACACAATATTGAAACTTGGGATTGCTATTTATAATATTCATCCCCTAAAGTTTATTTTATGTAATGGAGTCCATTACTTGTATTTTTGTTCAATGAACTTATAGAAATATGGTATTTTTCTCACCAATCAAATTAAACGACAATAATAACAAATTTAAAAATCAAAATATTGTGTTTTTGCAATTTTTAGAATTTTAAAATCTGCAAGGGATAAATGAATTGTCAATACTCTGTTGAATTTAAATTTTGCAATTTTCTGAATTGTCTGGTTTGCCTCAACGCAATTTCAAATGATTTATATAATCTTCAGGAAAATTACTTAAGAAAAAGAAAAAGCAATGGACTATAATAAGGAGGTTCTCCTCTCGCATCTAGGATATATGCTTAACACAACATTGAAACTTGAGGTTGCTATTTATAATATTATCCCTTAAAGTGTATTTTATGCAATTGAGTACATTACTTGTATTTTTTTTCCAACTAACATATTCAAATATTATATTTTTCGCATATTATATTTTTCTCACCAATTAAATCAAACGACACTAACAATAAATTGAAAAATCAAAATATCTCAATTTTGCAATTTTTAGAATTTTAAAATCGGCTAGGGATAAATGAATTGTCAATACTCTGTTGATGTTAAATTTTTCAATTTTCTGAATTGTCTCCTTTGCCTCAACGCAATTTGAAATGATTTATGTAATCTTCAGGCAAATTACTTAACAANAAAGCAAAAGCAATGGAATGTAATAAGAAGGTACTACACACTCATCTAGGGATATATGCTTAACACAACATTGAAACTTGGGATTGCTATTTCTAATATTCATCCACTAAGGTGTATTTTATGCAGTTGAGTCCATTAGTTGTATTTTTGATCAATTAACATATTCAAATATTATATTTTCACATTTTATATTTTTTTCACCAATCAAATCAAACGACATTAACAATAAATTTAAAAATCAAAATCTAACATTTTTGCAATTTTTAGAATTTTAAAATCTGCTAGGGATAAATGAATTACCCATACTCTGTTGAATTTAAATTTTGCAATTTTCTGAATTGACTCCTTTGCCTCAAAACAATTTGAAATGATTTATATAATCTTCTGGCAAATTACTTATGAAAAAGCAAAAGCAATGGACTGAAATAAAAAGGTTCTGCACTCCCATCTCAGTATATATGCTTAACAGAACATTGAAACTTGGGATTGCTATTTATAATATTCATCGACTAAAGTGTATTTTATGCAATTGAGTCCATTACTTGTATTTTTGGTCAATTAACTTATACAAATCTTGTATTTTTCTCACGAATCAAATCAAACGACATTAACAGCAAATTTAAAAATCAAAATTTTGCATTTTTGCAATTTTTAGAACTTTAAAATCTACTAGGGATAAATGAATTGTCAATACTCTGTTGAATTTAAATTTTGGAATTTTCTCAATTGTCACCTTTGCCTGAACGCAATTTGAAATGATTTATAAAATCTTCAAGCGAATTACATAAGAAAAACCAAAAGCAATGGACTATCATAAGAAGGTTCTGCACTCCCATCTAGGGACATATGCTTAACACAACATTGAAACTTGGAATGGCTATTTATAATATTTATCTACTAAAGTGTATTTTATGCAATTGAGTCTATTACTTGTATTTTTGTTCAATTAACATATTCAAATATGATATTTTTCTCACCAATCAAATCAAATGACATCAACAATAAATTTAAAAATGGAAAATATTGCAATTTTGCAATTTTTAGAATTTTACAATCTGCAAGGAATAAATGAATTGTCCATATGCTGTTGAATTTAAATTTTGCAATTTTCTGAATTGTCTCCGTTGCCTCAATCCAATCTGAAATGATGCATATAATCTTGAGGCAAATTACTTAAGAAAAAGCAAACGCAATGGACTATAATAAGAAGGTTCTGCACTCCCATTTAGGGATATATGCTTAACACAACATTGAAACTTGGGATTGCTATTTATGATATTCATCCTCTAATGTGTATTTTATGCAATTGAGTCCATTACTTGTATTTTTGTTCAATTAACATGTTCAAATATTATATTTTTCTCACCAATCAAAACAAACAACATTAACAATAAATTTAAAAATAAAAATATAGCATTTTTGCAATTTTTAGAATTTTAAAATCTGCTAGGGATAAATGAATTGTCCATATACTGTCGAATTTAAATTTTTCAATTTTCTAAATTGACTCCCTTGCCTCAACACAGTTTGAAATGATTTATATAATCTTCTGGCACATTACTTAAGAAAAAGCAAAAGCAATGGACTATAATAAGAAGGTTCTACACTCCCATCTCGCAATATATACTTAACACAACATTGAAACTTGGGATTGATATTTATAATATTCATCGACTAAAGTGTATTTTATGCAATTGAGTCCATTACTTGTATTTTTGTTCAATTAATATATTCAAATATTGTATCTTTCTCACGAATCAAATCAAACGACATTAACAACAAATTTAAAAATCAAAATATTGGAATTTTAGAATTTTAAAATCTGCTAGGGCTAAATGAATTGTCAATACTCTGTTGAATTTAAATGTTGGAATTTTCTAAATTGTCACCTTTGCCTGAACGCAATTTGAAATGATTTATATAAACTTCAGGCAAATTACGTAAGAAAAACCAAAAGCAATGGACTGTCATAAGAAGGTTCTGCATTCCCATCTAGGGCCATATGCTTAACATAACATTAAAGCTTGGAATTGCTATTTATAATATTTATCTACTAAAGTGTATTTTATGCAATTAAGTCTATTACTTGTATTTTTGTTCAATTAACATATTCAAATATTATATTTTTCTCACCAATCAAATAAATGACATTAACAATAAATTTAAAAATCGAAATATTGCAATTTTGCAATTTTTAGAATTTTAAAATCTGCAAGGAATAAATGAATTGTCCATACGCTGTTGAATTTAAAATTTGCAATTTTCTGAATTGTCTCTTTTCCCTTAATCCAATTTGAAATGATGTATATAATCTTTAGTCAAAATACTTAACAAAAAGCAAAAGCAATGGATTGTAATAAGAAGGTTCTGCACTCCCATCTAGGGATATATGCTTAACACAACATTGAAACATGGGATTGCTATTTATGATATTCATCCTCTAATGTGTATTTTATGCAATTGAGTCCATTACTTCTATTTTTGTTCAATTAACATATTCAAATATTGTATTTTTCTTGCCAATCAAATCAAACGACATTAATAATAAATTTAAAAATCAAAATATTGCATTTTTGCAATTTTTAGAATTATAAAATCTACTAGGGAAAAATGAATTGTCGGTACTCTGTTGAATTTAAATTTTTCAATTTTCTGAATTGTCTCCTTTGCCTCAATGCAATTTGAAATGATTTATGTAATCTTCAGGCAAATTACTTAAGAGAAAGCGAAAGCAATGAACTGTAATAAGAAGGTTCTGCACTCCCATCTAGGGATATATGCTTAACACAACATTAAAACTTGAGATTGCACTTTCTAATATTCATCCATTAAAGCGTATTTTATACTATTGAGTCCATTACTTGTATTTTTGTTCAATTAACTTATTCAAATATTATATTTTTCGCGTATTATATTTTTTCACCAATTAAATTAAACGACATTAACGATAAATTTAAAAATCAAAATATTTAATTTTGCAATTTTTAGAATTTTAAAATCTGCTAGGGATAAACGAATTGTCAATACTCTGTTGAAGTTAAATTTTGCAATTTTCTGAATTGTCTCCTTTACCTCAACGCCATTTGAAATGATTTATAAAATCTTCAGGCAAATTACTTAAGAAAAAGCAAAAGCAATGGATTGTAATAAGGAGGTTCTGCACTCCCATCTAGGGATATATGCTGAATACAACATTAAAACTTCGGATAGCTATTTCTAATATTGATCCACTAAAATGTGTTTTATGCAATTGAGTTCATTACTTGTATTTTTGTTCAATTAACACATTCAAATATTGCATTTTTCTTACCAATCAAATCAAACGACATTAAAAATAAATTTAAAAATCAAAATATTGTAGTTCTGCAATTTTTAAAATTATAAAATCTACTACGGATAAATGAATTGTCAATACTTTGTTGAATTTAAATTTTGCAATTTTCTGAATTCTCTCCTTTGCCTCAACGCAATTTCAAAACATTTATATGATCTTCAGGAAGATTGCCTAAGAAAAAGCAAAAGCAATGGACTGTAATAAGAAGGTTCTGCACTCCTATCTAGGGATATTTGCTTAACACAACCTTGAAACTTAGGATTGCTATTTCTAAAATTCATCCACTAAAGTGTATTTTATGCAATTGAGTAATTGCTTGTATTTTTGTTCAATTAACATATTCAAATATTGTATTTTTCTCACGAATCAAATCAAACGACATTAACAACAAATTTAAAAATCAAAATATTGCATTTTTGCAATTTTTAGAATTTTAAAATCAGTTAGGGATAAATGAGTTGTCAATACTCTGTTGAATTTAAATTTTGGAATTTTCTAAATTGTCTCCTTTGCCTGAACACAATTTGAAATGATTTATATAATATTCAGGAAAATTACATAAGAAAAAGCAAAAACAATGAAATATAATAAAAAGGTTCTACACTCCCATCTAGGGAGATATGCTTAACACAACATTGAAACTTGGGATTGCTATTTCTAATATTCATCCACCACAGTGTATTTTATGCAATTGAGTCCATTACTTGTACTTTTGTTCAATTAACATATTCAAATATTGTATTTTTCTTGCCAATCAAATCAAACGACATTAACAATAAATTTAAAAATCAAAATATTGCATTTTTCAATTTTTAGAATTATAAAATTTACTAGGGATAAATGAATTGTCAATGGTCTGTTGAATTTAAATTTTGACATTTTCTGAATTGTCTCTTTTGCCTCAATGCAATTTGAAATGATTTATATAATCTTCAGGCAAATTACTTAAGAAAAAGCAAAAGCAATAAACTGTAATAAGAAGGTTCTGCACTCCCATCTAGGAATATATGCTTAACACAACATTAAAACTTGAGATTGCACTTTCTAATATTCATCCACTAAAGCGTATTTTGATGCAATTAAGTCCATTACTTGTATTTTTGTTCAATTAACATATTCAAATATTATATTTTTCACGTATTATATTTTTTGACCAATTAAATCAAATGACATTAACGATAAATTTAAAAATCAAAATATTTTAATTTTACAATTTTTAGAATTTTAAAATCTGCTAGGGATAAACGAATTGTCAATACTCTGTTGAAGTTAAATTTTGCAATTTTCTGAATTGTCTCCTTTACCTCGACGCCATTTGAAATGATTTATAAAATCTTCAGGCAAATTACTTAAGAAAAAGCAAAAGCAATGGATTGTAATAAGGAGGTTCTGCACTCCCATCTAGGGATATATGCTGAATACAACATTAAAACTTCGGATAGCTATTTCTAATATTGATCCACTAAAATGTATTTTATGCAATTGAGTTCATTACTTGTATTTTTGTTCAATTAACATATTCAAATATTGCATTTTTCTTGCCAATCAAATCAAACGACATTTAAAATAAATTTAAAAATCAAAATATTGCAGTTCTGCAATTTTTAAAATTATAAAATCTACTACGGATAAATGAATTATCAATACTTTGTTGAATTTAAATTTTGCAATTTTCTGAATTCTCTCCTTTGCCTCAACGCAATTTCAAAACATTTATATGATCTTTAGGAAGATTGCCTAAGAAAAAGCAAAAGCAATGGACTGTAATAAGAAGGTTCTGCACTCCTATCTAGGGATATTTGCTTAACACAACCTTGAAACTTAGGATTGCTATTTCTAAAATTCATCCACTAAAGTGTATTTTATGCAATTGAGTAAATTGCTTGTATTTTTGTTCAATTAACATATTCAAATATTGTATTTTTCTCACGAATCAAATCAAACGACATTAACAACAAATTTAAACATCAAAATATTGCATTTTTGCAATTTTTAGAATTTTAAAATCAGTTAGGGATAAATGAGTTGTCAATACTCTGTTGAATTTAAATTTTGGAATTTTCTGAATTGTCTCCTTTGCCTGAACACAATTTGAAATGATTTATATAATCTTCAGGCAAATTACATAAGAAAAAGCAAAAACAATGAAATATAATAAAAAGGTTCTACACTTCCATCTAGGGAGATATGCTTAACACAACATTGAAACTTGGGATTGTTATTTATAATATTCATCCACTAAAGTGTATTTTATGCAATTGAGTCCATTACTTGTATTTTTGTTCAATTAACATATTCAAATATTGTATTTTTCTTGCCAATCAAATCAAACGACATTAACAATAAATTTAAAAATCAAAATATTGCATTTTTGCAATTTTTAGAATTATAAAATCTGCTAGGGATAAATGAATTGTCAATGGTCTGTTGAATTTAAATTTTGCAATTTTCTGAATTGTCTCTTTGCCTCAATGCAATTTGAAATGATTTATATAATCTTCAGGCAAATTACTTAACAAAAAGCAAAAGTAATGGACTGTAATAAAAAGGTTTTGCACTCCCTTCTAAGGATATATGCTTAACACAACATTGAAACTTGGGATTGCTATTTATAATATTCATCCCCTAAAGTTTATTTTATGTAATGGAGTCCATTACTTGTATTTTTGTTCAATGAACTTATTGAAATATGGTATTTTTCTCACCAATCAAATTAAACGACAGTAACAACAAATTTAAAAATCAAAATATTGTGTTTTTGCAATTTTTAGAATTTTAAAATGTGCAAGGGATAAATGAATTGTCAATACTCTGTTGAATTTAAATTTTGCAATTTTCTGAATTGTCTGCTTTGCCTCAACGCAATTTCAAATGATTTATATAATCTTCAGGAAAATTACTTAAGAAAAAGAAAAAGCAATGGACTATAATAAGGAGGTTCTCCTCTCGCATCTAGGGATATATGGTTAACACAACATTGAATCTTGGGATTGCTATTTATAATATTCATCCCTTAAAGTGTATTTTATGCAATTGAGTACATTACTTGTATTTTTTTTTCCAACTAACATATTCAAGAATTATATTTTTCTCACCAATTAAATCAAACGACATTAACAATAAATTGAAAAATCAAAATATCTCAATTTTGCAATTTTTAGAATTTTAAAATCTGCTAGGGATAAATGAATTGTCAATACTCTGTTGATGTTAGATTTTTCAATTTTCTGAATTGTCTCCTTTGCCTCAACGCAATTTGAAATGATTTATGTAATCTTCAGGCAAATTACTTAACAAAAAACAAAAGCAATCGACTGTAATAAAGAGGTTCTGTACTCCCATCCAGGGATACATGCTTACCACAACATTGAAACTTGGGATTGCTATTTATAATATTCATCCCCTAAAGTGTATTTTATGCAATTGAGTCAATTATTTTTATTTTTGTTCAATTAACATATTCAAATATTGTATTTTTCTTGCGAATCAAATCAAATGACATTAACAATAAATTTAAAAAACAAAATATTGCATTTTTGCAATTTTTAGAATTATAAAATCTGTTAGGGATAAATGAACTGTCAATGGTCTGTTGAATTTAAATTTTGCAATTTTTTGAATTGTCTCCTTTGCCTTAATGCAATTTGAAATGATTTATATAATCTTCAGGCAAATTACTTAAAAAAAAGCAAAAGCAATGGACTGTAATAAAAGGTTCTGCATTCACTTCTAGGGATATATGCTTAACACAACATTGAAACTTAGGATTGCTATTTATAATATTCATCCCTAAAGTGTATTTTATGTAATGGAGTCCATTACTTGTATTTTTTTTTTAATTAACTTATTGAAATATGGTATTTTTCTCACCAATCAAATCAAACGATAGTAACAATAAATTTAAAAATCAAAATATTCCATTTTTGTAATTTTTTAGAATTTTAAAATCTGCTAGGGATAAATGAATTGTCAATACTCTGTTGAATTTAAATTTTGCAATTTTCTGAATTGTCTCCTTTGCCTTAACACAATTTGAAATGATTTATATAATTTTCAGGCAATTACTTAAGAAAAAGCAAAAGCAATGGACTGTAATAAGAAGGTTCTCCTCTCCCATCTAGGGATATATGCTTAACACAACATTGAAAACTTGGGATAGCTATTTATAATATTCATCCCCTAAAGTGTATTTTATGCAATTGAGTCCATCACTTGTATTTTTGTTCAATTAACATATTCAAATATTATATTTTTAACATATTATATTTTTCTCACTAATTAAATCAAACGACATTAACAATAAATTGAAAAATCAATATATTTCAATTTTACAATTTTTAGAATTTTAAAATCTGCTAGGATAAATGAATTGTCAATACTCTATTGGTGTTAAATTTTGCAATTTTCTGAATTGTCTCCTTTACTTCAACGTAATTTGAAATGATTTATGTAATCTTCAGACAAATTACTTAACAAAAACAAAAGCAATGGACTATAATAAGGAGGTTTTGCACTCCTATGTAGGGATATATGCTTAACACAACATTGAAACTTGGGATTGCTATTTATAATATCCATCCCCTAAAGTGTATTTTACGCAATTGAGTCCATTACTTCGTATTTTGTTTAATTAACCTCATTCAAATATTGTATTTTTTTTTGCCAATCAAATCAAACGACATTAACAATAAATTTTAAAATCAAAATATTGCAATTTTTGCAATTTTTAGAATTTTAAAATCTGCTAGGGATAAATGAATTGTCAATACTCTGTTGAATTAAATTTTGCAATTTTCTGAATTGTCTCCTTTGCCTCAATGCAATTTGAAATGATTTATATAATTTTCAGGCAAATTACTTAAGAAAAAGCAAAAGCAATGGACTGTAATAAGAAGGTTCTGCACTCCTATCTAGGATATATGCTTAACACAACATTGAAACTTGGGATTGCTATTTCTAATATTCATCCACTAAAGTGTATTTTATGCAATGAGTCCATTACTTGTTTTTTTGTTCAATTAACATATTCAAATATTGTATTTTTCTTGCCAATCAAATCAAACGACATTAACAATAAATTTAAAAATCAAAATATTGCAATTTTGCAATTTTTAGAATTTTAAATCTGTAGGGATAAATGAATTGTCAATACTCTGTTGAATTTAAATTTTGCAATTTTTCTGAATTGTCTCCTTTGCCTCAACAATTTGAAATGATTTATATAATCTTCAGGCAAATTACTTAAGAAAAAGCAAAAGCAATGGACTGTAATAAGAAGGTTCTGCACTCCTATCTAGGGATATATGCTTAACACAACATTGAAACTTGGGATTGCTATTTATAATATTCATCCACTAAAGTGTATTTTATGCAATTGAGTCCATTACTTGTATTTTTGTTCAATTAACTTATTCAAATATTATATTTTTTACATATTATATTTTCTCACCAATTAAATCAAACGACATTAACAATAAAATTAAAAATCAAATATTTCATTTTTGCAATTTTTAGAATTTTAAAATCTGCTAGGATAAATGAATTGTCAATACTCTGTTGAATTTAAATTTTGCAATTTTCTGAATTGTCTCCTTTGCCTCAACACAATTTGAAATGATTTATATAATCTTTAGGCAAATTACTTAAGAAAAAGCAAAAGCAATGGCTGTAATAAGAAGGTTCTGCACACCCATCTAGGGATATATGCTTAACACAACATTGAAACTTGGGATTGCTATTTATAATATTCATCCCCTAAAGTGTATTTTATGCAATTGAGTCCATTACTTGTATTTTTGTTCAATTAACATATTCAAATATTATATTTTTCACATATTATATTTTTCTCACCAATTAAATCAAACGACATTAACAATAAATTTAAAAATCAAAATATTTCAATTTTGCAATTTTTAGAATTTTAAAATCTGCTAGGGATAAATGAATTGTCAATACTCTGTTGAATTTAAATTTTGCAATTTTCTGAATTGTCTCCTTTGCCTCAACGCAATTTGAAATGATTTATATAATCTTCAGGCAAATTACTTAAGAAAAAGCAAAAGCAATGGACTGTAATAAGAAGGTTCTGCACTCCCATCTAGGGATATATGCTTAACACAACATTGAAACTTGGGACTGCTATTTATAATATTCATCCACTAAAGTGTATTTTATGCAATTAAGTCCATTACTTATATTTTTGTTCAATTAACATATTCAAATATTATATGTTTCTCACCAATTAAATCAAACAACATTAACAATAAATTTAAAAATCAAAATATTTCAATTTTGCACTTTTTTGAATTTTAAAATCTGCTAGGGATAAGTGAATTGTCAAAACTCTGTTGAATTTAAATTTTGCAATTTTCTTAATTATCTCCTTTGCCTCAATACAATTTGAAATGATTTATACAATTCTTGTCTTCAGACAAATTTCATAAGAAAAACGAAAAGCAATGCATTCTAATAAGATGGTTCCGCACTCCCATCTAGGAATATATGCTTCACACAACCTTGAAACTTGAGATTGCTATTTATAATATTCATCCACTAAAGTGTTTTTTATGCAATTAAGTACATTACTTGTATTTTTGTTCAATTAACATATTCAATTATTATATTTTCCACATATTATATTTTTCCCACCAATTAAATCAAACGACATTAACATTAAATTTAAAAAGCAAAATATTTCAATTTTGCAATTTTTTTAATTTTAAAATCTGGTAGGGATAAATGAATACTCTGTGAATTTAAATTTTACAATTTTCTGAATTGTCTTCTTTGCCTCAACGTAATTTGAAATGATTTATATAATCTTCAACCAAAATACTTAAGAAAAAGCAAAAGTAATGGACTGTAATAAGAAGGTTCTGCACTCCCATCTTGGAATATCAGCTTAACACACCATTGAAACTTGTGACTGCTATTTATAATATTCATCCACTAAAGTGTATTTTATGTGATTATGTCCATTACTTGTTTTTTTGTTCAATTAATATTTTCAAATATTATATTTTTCACATATTATATTTCTCTCACGAATTAAATCAAACAACATTAACAAAAAATTTAAAATTCAAAATATTTCAATTTTGTAATTTTTAGGATTTTAAAATCAACTAGAGATAAGTGAATTGTCAATACTATGTTGAATTTAAATTTTGCAATTTTCTGAATTGTCTCCTTTCCCTCAATGCAATTTGAAATGATTTATAGAATTCTTGTCTTCACACAACCTTGAAACTTGAGATTGTCATTTATAATATTCATCCACTAAAGTGTCTTTTATGCAATTGAGTCCATTACTTGTCTTTTTTGTGCAATTAACATATTCAAATATTATATTTTTCACATATTGCATTTTTCTCACCAATTAAATCAAACGACATTAACAATAAATTTTAAAATCAAAATTTTTCAATTTTTCAATTTTTAGAATTTTAAAATCTTGGAGGGATAAATGAATTGTCAATACTTTGTTGAATTTAAATTTTGCAATTTTTTGAATTGTCTCCTTTGCCTTAATGCAATTTGAAATGATTTATATAAACTTCGGGCAAATTACTTAAGAAAAAGCAAAAGCAATGGACTATAATAAGAAGGTTCTGCACTCCCATCTAGGGATATATGCTTAACACAACATTGAAACTTGAGATTGCTATTTATAATATTCATCCACTAAAGTGTATTTTATGCAATT
Organism: Bruguiera gymnorhiza; assembly: GCA_020883675.1. Taxonomy (NCBI): domain Eukaryota; kingdom Viridiplantae; phylum Streptophyta; class Magnoliopsida; order Malpighiales; family Rhizophoraceae; genus Bruguiera; species Bruguiera gymnorhiza. Next base: position 38,050 of record JAIRCJ010000248.1, read on the forward strand.
GAGTCCATTACTTGTATTTTTGTTCAATTGACATATTCAAATGTTATATTTTTCACATATTATATTTTTCTCACCAATTAAATCAAACGACATTAACAATAAATATAAAAATCAAAATATTTCAATTTTGAAATATTTATAATTTTAAAATCTAATAGGGATAACTGAATTGTCAATACTCTGTTGAATTTAAATTTTGCATTTTTCTAAATTGTCTCCTTTGCCCCAATACAATTTGAAATGATTTACATAATTTTTAGGCAAATCACTTAAGAAAAAGCAAGAATAATGGACTGTTATAAGAAGGTTCTGCACTCTTATTTAGGGATATATGCTTAACCCAAAATTGAAACTTGGGATTCCAATTTATAATATTCATCCATTAAAGTGTATTTTATGCAATTGAGTCCATTACTTGTATTTTTGTTCAATTAACTTATTCAAATATTGTATTTTTCTCACCAATCAAATCAAACGACTTTAACAACAAATTTAAAAATCAAAATATTGCATTTTGGCAATTTTTAGAATTTTAAAATCTGTTAGGGATAAATAAATTATCAATAATCTCTTGAATTTAAATTTTTTAATTTTCTTAACTGTCTCCTTTTCCTCAATACAATTTTAAATGATTTATAGAGCTCCTGTCTGCAGACAAATTACTTAAGAAAAAGGAAAAACAATGGACTCTAATAAGATCATTTCGCACTCCCATCTAGGGATATATACTTCACACAACTTTGAAACTTGATATTCCTATTTATAATATTCATCCACTAAAGTGTCTTTTATGCAATTGAGTCCATTAGTTGTATCTTAATTCAATTAACATATTCAAATATTCTATTTTTCACATATTATATTTTTCTCACCAATTAAATCAAACGATATTAACAATAAATATAAAAAATCAAAATATTTCAATTTTGAAATTTTTCGAATTTTAAAATTTGCTAAGGATAAATGAATTGTCAATACTCTGTTGAATTTAAATTTTTCAATTTTCTTAATTGTCTCCTTTGCCTTAATGCAATTTGAAATGATTTATAGAATTCTTGTCTTCAGACAAATTATTTAAGAAAAAAAAAAGCAATGGACTCTAATAAGATGGTTCCCCACTCCCATTTAGGGATATATGCTTCACACAACCTTGAAACTTGAGAATACTATTTATAATATTCATCCACTATAGTGTCTTTTATGCAATTGAGTCCATTACTTGTATTTTTATTCAATTAACATATTCAAATATTATATTTTTCACATATTATATTTTTCTCACCAATTAAATCAAACGATATTAACAATTAATTTAAAAATCAGCACATTTCAATTTTGCAATTTTTAGAATTTTAAAATCTGCTAAGGATAAATAAATTGTCAATACTCTATTGAATTTAAATTTTGCACTTTTCAAAATTGTCTCCTTTGCCTCAACACAATTTGAAATGATTTATATAATCTTCAGGCAAATTACGTAAGAAAAAGTAAAAGCAATGGACTGTAATAAGAAGGTTATGCACTCCCATCCAGGGATATATGCTTAACACAACATTGAAACTTGGGATTGCTATTTATAATATTCATTCACTAAAGTGTATTTTGTGCAATTGAGTCCATTACTTGTATTTTTGTTCAATTAAGATATTCAAATATTGTATTTTTCCTACCAATCAAATCAAACGACCATAGCAACAAATTTAAAAATCAAAATATTGCATTTTTTCAATTTTCTTAACTGTCTCCTTTCCCTCAATGTAATTTGAAATGATTTATAGAATTCCTGTCTTCAGACAAATTACCTAGGAAAAAGGAAAAGCAATGGACTCTAATAAGATGGTTCCCCACTCCCATATAGGGATATATGCTTCACACAACCTTGAAACTTGAGATTGCTATTTATAATATTCATTGACTAAAGTGTCTTTTATGCAATTGAGTCCATTGCTTGTATTTTTGTTCAATTAACATATTCAAATATTATATTTTTCACATATTATATTTTTCTCACCAATTAAATCAAATGACATTAACATTAAATTTAAAAATCAAAATATTTCAATTTTTCAATTTTTTGAATTTTAAAATCTGGTAGGGATAGATGAATTGTCAATAATTTGTTGAATTGAACTTTTGCAATTTTCTGAATTGTCTCCTTTGCCTCAATGCAATTTGAAGTAATTTATATAATCTTCAGGCAAATTACTTAAGAAAAAGTAAAAGCAATGGACTCTAATAAGAAGGTTCTGCACTCTCATCTAGGGATATATGCTTAACACAACATTAAACCTTGGGATTGCTATTTATAATATTCATCCACTAAAGTGTATTTTATGCAATTGAGTCCATTACTTGTATTTTTGTTCAATTAAGATATTCAAATATTGTATTTTTCTCACCAATAAAATCAAACGACTAACTTGAGTTTGCTATTTATAATATTCATCCACTAAAGTGTCTTTTATGCAATTGAGTCCATTGCTTGTATTTTTGTTCAATTAACATATTCAAATATTATATTTTTCACATACTATATTTTTCTTACCAATTAAATCGAACGACATTAACATTAAATTTCAAAATCAACATATTTCGATTTTGCAATTTTTAGAATTTTAAAATTTGGTAGGGATAGATGAATTGTCAATAATTTGTTGAATTGAACTTTTGCAATTTTCTGAATTGTCTCCTTTGCCTCAACGCAATTTGAAGTAATTTATATAATCTTCAGGCAAATTACTTAAGAAAAAGTAAAAGCAATAGACTATAATAAGAAGGTTCTGCACTCTCATTTAGGGATATATGCTTAACACAACATTAAACCTTGGGATTGCTATTTATAATATTCATCCACTAAAGTGTATTTTATGCAATTGAGTCCATTACTTGTATTTTTGTTCAATTAAGATATTCAAATATTGTATTTTTCTCACCAATAAAATCAAACGACTTTAATAACAAATTTAAAAATCAAAATATTGCATGTTTGCAATTTTTAGAATTTTAAAATCTGCTAAGGATAAATAAATTGTCAATAATCTGTTGAATTTAAATTTTGCAATTTTCTTAATTCTCGCCTTTGGCTCAATGTAATTTGAAATGATTTATATAATTCCTGTTTTTAGACAAATTACATAAGAAAATGGAAAAGCAATGGACTCTAATAAGATGGTTCCGCACTCCCATCTAGGAATATATGCTTCACCCAACATTGAAACTTGAGTTTGCTATTTATAATATTCATCCACTAAAGTGTCTTTTATGCAATTGAGTCCATTACTTGTATTTTTTCTCAATTAACATATTTAAATATTATATTTTTCACATATTATATTTTTCTCACCAATTAAATCAAATGACATTAACAATAAATATAAAAATCAACATATTAAATTTTGCAATTTTTAGAATTTTAAAATCTGCTAGGGATAAGTGAATTGTCAATACTTTGTGGAAATTAAATTTTGCAATTTTCTGAATTGTCTCCTTTCCCTCAACTTAATTTGAAATGATTAATATAATCTTCAGGCAAATTACTTAAGAAAAAGAAAAAGCAATGAATTGTAACAAGAAGGTTCTGCACTCTCATCTTGGGATATATGTTTAACACAACATTGAAACTTAGGAGTGCTATTTGTAATATTCATCCACTTAATTATATTTTATGCAATTGAGTTAATTACATGTATTTTTGTTTAATTAATATATTCAAATATTGTATTTTTCTCACCAATCAAATCAAACGACATTAACAATAAATTTAAAAATCAAAATATTGCATTTTTGCAATTTTTAGAATTTTAAAATCTGCTAAGGATAAATAAATTGTCAATAATTTGTTGAATTTAAATTTTGCAATTTTCTTAGTTCTCTCCTTTGCCTCAATGCAATTTGAAATGATTTTTAGAATTCCTGTTTTCAGACAAATTACTTAAGAAAAAGGAAAAGCAATGGACTCTAATAAGATGGTTCCGCACTCCCATCTAGGGATATAGGCTTCCACAACCTTGAAACTTGAATTTGCTATTTATAATATTCATCCACTAAAGTGTCTTTTATGCAATTGAGTCCATTACTTGTATTTTTATTCAATTAGCATATTTAAATATTATATTTTTCACATTGTATATTTTTCTCACCAATTAAATCAAACGACTTTAACGATAAATTTAAAAATAAAAAAATTTCGATTATGCAATTTTTAGAATTTATAATCTGCTAGGGATCACTGAATTATCAATATTTTCTTGAATTTAAATTTTGCAATTTTTTGAATTGTCTCCTTTGCCTCAACACAATTTGAAATGATTTATATAACCTTCATGCAAATTGCTATTTATAATATTCATCCACTAAAGTGTATTTTACGCAATTGAGTCCATTATTTGTACTTTTGTTCAATTAACTTATTCAAATATTGTATTTTTCTCACCAATCAAATAAACGACAATAATAATATATTTAAAAATCAAAATATTGCACTTTTGCAATTTTTGGAATTTTAAAATCTACTAGGGATAAATGATTTGTCAATACTCTGTTGAATTTAAATTTTGCAATTTTCTGATTTATGTCCTTTTCCTCAACGCAATTTGAAATGATTAATATAATTTTTAGGCAAATTACTTAAGAAAAAGCAAAAGCAATGGACTGTAACAAGAAGGTTCTGCACTCCCATCTAGAGATATATGTTTAACATAACATTGAAACTTAGGCGTGCTATTTATAATATTCATCCACTTAATTGTATTTTATGCAATTGAGTCGATTACTTGTATTTTTGTTCAATTAACATATTCAAATATTATATTTTTCTCACCAATCAAATCAAACGACATTAACAACAAATTGAAAAATCAAAATATTGCATTTTTGCAATTTTAAGAATTTTAAAATCTACTAGGGACAAATAAATTGTAATTAATCTATTGAATTTATATTTTGCAATTTTCTTAATTGTCTCCTTTGCCTCAATGCAATTTGAAATGATTTGTAGAATTCTTGACTTCAGACAAATTACTTAGGTAAAAGGAAAAACAATGGACTCTAATAAGATAGTTCCCCACTCCCATCTAGGGATATATGCTTCACACAACCTTGAAACTTGAGATTGCTATTTATAATATTCATGCACTAAAGTGTCTTTTATGCAATTGAGTCCATTACTTGTATTTTTATTCAATTGACATTTTCAAATATTATATTTTTCTCACCAATTAAATCAAACGACATTAACAATAAATTTAAAAATCAAAATATTGCATTTTTGCAATTTTTAGAATTTTAAAATCTACTATGGATAACTGAATTGTCAATACACTGTTGAATTTAACTTTTGCAATTTTCTGAATTGTCTCCTTTCCCTCAATGCAATTTGAAATTTTTAATATAATCTTCAGGCAAATTACTTAAGAAAAAACAAAAGCAATGGACTGTAACAAGAAGGTTCTGCACTCCCATCTAAGGATATATATGTTTAACACAACATTGAAACTTGATATTGCTATTTATAATATTCATCCACTAAAGTGTATTTTATGCAATTAAGACCATTACTTGTATTTTTGTTTAATTAACTTATTCAAATATTCTATTTTTCTCACCAATCAAATCAAACAACATTAACAACAAAATTAAAGATCAAAATATTGCATTTTTGCAACTTTTAGAATTTTAAAATCTATTTGGGATAAACAAATTGCCAATAATCTGTTGAATTTAAATTTTGCACTTTTCTTAATTGTCTCTTTTGCCTCAATGGAATTTGAAACTTGTTTTCAGACAAATTACTTAAGAAAAAGGAAAAGCAATGGACTCTAATAATATGATTCCCCACTCCCATCTAGGGATATATGCTTTACACAACCTTGAAACTTGACATTGTTATTTATAATATTCTTCCACTAAAGTGTCTTTTATGCAATTGAGGCCATTACTTGTATTTTTGTTCAATTAACATATTCAAATATTTTATTTTTAGAATTTTAAAATTTGCTAGGCATAAATAAATTGTCAATATTCTGTTGAATTTAAATTTTGAAATTTTCTTAATTGTCTCTTTTGCCTTAATGCAATTTGAAATGATTTATAGAATACTTATCTTCACACAAAGTACTAAAGAAAAAGCAAAAGCAATTGGCTCTAATAAGAAGGTTCCTCTCCCCCATCTAGGGATATGTGCTTAACACAACATTGAAACTTGGGATTGCTAGTTATAATATTTATCCATTAAAGTATATTTTATACAATTGAGTTCGTTAGTTGTATTTTTATTCAACTAACATATTCAATTGTTATATTTTTCTCACCAACTAAATTAAACGACATTAACAATAAATTTAAAAATCAAAATACTGCATTTTTGCAATTTTTACAATTTTAAAATCTGCTAAGGATAAATGCTTTATCAATAATCTGTTGAATTTAAAATTTTCAATTTTCTTAATTATCACATTTGCCTCAATACAATTTGTAATGATTTATATAATTCTTGTCTTCAAACAATTACTTAAGAAAAAGGAAAAGCAATTGGCTCTAAAAAGAAGGTTCCTCTCCCCCATCTAGGGATATGTGCTTAACACAACATTGAAACTTGGGATTGCTATTTATAATATTCATCCACTAATAAGTATTTTATGCAATTGAGTCCATTACTTGTATTTTTGTTCAATTAACTTATTCAAATATTGTATCTTGCTCACCAATCAAATCAAACGACATTAACAACAAATTTAGAAATCAAAATATTGAATTTTTGCAATTTTTAGAATTTTAAAATCTGCTAGAGATAAATAAATTGTCAATAATCTATAGAATTTAAATTTTGCAATTTTTTTAATTGTCTCCTTTGCCTTAATGGAATTTGAAATGATTTATAAAATTCTTGTCTTCAGAAAAATTATTTAAGAAAAAGGAAAAGTAATGCACTCAAACAAGATGGTTCCGCACTCCCATCTACACATATATGCTTTACACAACCTTGAAACTTGAGATTGCTAGTTATAGTATTCTTCCACTAAAGTGTCTTTTATGCAATTGAGTCCATTACTTGTATTTTTGTACAATTAACATATTCAACTATTGTATTTTTAAAATTTTAAAATTTGCTAGGCATAAATAAATTGTCAATATTCTGTTAAATTTAAATTTTGAAATTTTCTTAATTGTCTCCTTTGCCTCAATGCAATTTGAAATGATTTATAGAATACTTGTCTTCAAACAAATTACTAAAGAAAAAGGAAAAGCAATTGACTCTAATAAGAAGGTTCTCCACTCCTATCTAAGATATATATGTTTAACATAACATTGAAACTTGGGATTGCTAGTTATAATATTTATCCACTAAAGTATATTTTATACAATTGAGTCCATTAGTTGTATTTTTGTTCAACTAACATATTCAAATGTTATATTTTTCTCACCAATCTAATTAAACGACATTAACAATAAATTTAAAAATCAAAATACTGCATTTTTGCAATTTTTAGAATTTTAAAATCTGCTAAGGATAAATGCATTGACAATAATCTGTTGAATTTAAATTTTTCAATTTTTTTAATTATCATGTTTTCCTGAATGCAATTTGTAAGAATTTATATAATTCTTGTCTTTAAACAATTACTTAAGAAAAGGCAAAAGCAATTGGCTCTAATAAGAAGGTTCCTCTCTCCCATCTAGGGATATGTGCTTAACACAACATTGAAACTTGGGATTGCTATTTATAATATTCATCCACTAAAGTGTATTTTATGCAATTGAGTCCATTACTTGTATTTTTGTTCAATTAACTTATTCAAATATTGTATCTTGCTCACCAATCAAATGAAATGACATTAACAACAAATTTAAAAATCAAAATATTGCATTTTTGCAATTTTTAGAATTTTAAAATCTGCTAGTGATAAATAAATTTTCAATAATCTATAGAATTTAAATTTTACAATTTTCTAAATTGTCTCCTTTGCCTCAATGGAATTTGAAATGATTTATAGAATTCTTGTCTTCAGACAAATTATTTAAGAAAAAGGAAAAGTAATGGACTCAAATAAGATGGTTCCCCACTCCCATCTAGGGATATATGCTTTACAAAACCTTGAAACTTGACATTGCTATTTATAATATTCTTCTACTAAAGTGTCTTTTATGCAATTGAGTCCATTACTTGTATTTTTGTTCAATTAACATATTCAAATATTGTATTTTTAGAATTTTAAATTTTGCTAGGCATAAATAAATTGTCAATATTTTGTTGAATTTAAAATTTGAAATTTTCTTAATTGTCTCCTTTGCCTCAATGCAATATGAAATGATTTATAGAATACTTGTCTTCGAACAAATTACTAAAGAAAAAGGAAAAGCAATTGACTCTAATAAGAAGGTTCCCTACCCCCATCTAAGATATATGTTTAACATAACATTGAAACTTGAGATTGCTAGTTATAATATATATCCACTAAAGTATATTTTATACAATTGAGTCCATTAGTTGTATTTTTGTTCAACTAACATATTCAAATGTTATATTTTTCTCAGCAATCAAATTAAACGACATTAACACTAAATTTAAAAATCAAAATATTGCAATTTTGCAACTTTTAGAATTTTAAAATCTACTGAGAATAAATGTATTGTCAATAATCTGTTGAATATAAATTTTGCAATTTTTTTAATTATCACATTTGACTCAATACAATTTGTAATGTTTTATATAATTCTTGTCTTCAAACAATTACTTAAGAAAAAGGAAAAGCAATGGATTGTAATAAGAAAATTCTACACTCCCATATAAGGATATATGCTTAACACAACATTGAAACTTGGGATTGCTATTTATAATATTCATCAACTAAAGTGTATTTTATGCAATTGAGTCCATTACTTGTATTTTTGTTCAATTAACTTATTCAAATATTGTATTTTTCTCACCAATCAAATCAAACGACATGAACAACAAATTTAAAATTCAAAATATTACATTTTTGCAATTTTTAGAATTTTAAAATCTGCTAGAGATAAATAAATTGTCAATAATCTGTAGAATTTAAATTTTGCAATTTTCTTAATTGTCTCCTTTGCCTCAATGCAATTTGAAATGATTTGTAGAATTCTTGTCTTTAGACAAATTACTTAGGAAAAAGGAAAAGCAATGGACTCTAATAAGATGGTTCCCCACTCCCATCTAGGGATACATGCTTTACACAATCTTGAAACTTGAGATTGCTACTTCTAATATTCTTCCACTAAAGTGTCTTTTATGCAATTGAGTCCATTACTTGTATTTTTGTTCAATTAACATATTCAAATATTGTATTTTTAGAATTTTAAAATTTGCTAGGCATAAATAAATTGTCAATATTCTGTTAAATTTAAATTTTGAAATTTCTTAATTGTCTCCTTTTCCTCAATGCAATTTGAAATGATTTATAGAATACTTGTCTTCAAACAAATTACTAAAGAAAAAGCAAAAGCAATTGACTCTAATAAGACGGTTCCCCACTCCCATCCAAGATATATGTTTAACACAACATTGAAACTTGGGATTGCTAGTTATAATATTTATCCACTAAAGTATATTTTATACAATTGAGTCCATTAGTTGTATTTTTGTTCAACTAACATATTCAAATGTTATATTTTTCTCACCAATCAAATTAAACGACATTAACAATAAATTTAAAAATCAAAATACTGCATTTTTGCAATTTTTAGAATTTTAAAATCTGCTAAGGATAAATGCTTTGTCAATAATCTGTTGTATTTAAATTTTGCAATTTTCTTAATTATCACGTTTTCCTGAATGCAATTTGTAAGGATTTATATAATTCTTGTCTTCAAACAATTATTTAAGAAAAAGCAAAAGCAATTGGCTTTAATAAGAAGGTTCCTCTCTCCCATCTAGGGATAAGTGCTTAACACAACATTGAAACTTGGGATTGTTAATTATAATATTCATCCATTAAAGTGTATTTTATGCAATTGAGTCCATCACTTGTATTTTTATTCAATTAACTTATTCAAATATTCTATTTTTATCACAAATCAAATCAAACGACATTAATAACAAATTTGAAAATCAAAATATTGCATTTTTGCAACTTTTAGAATTTTAAAATCTATTTGGGATAAACAAATTGCCAATAATCTGTTGAATTTAAATTTTTCAATTTTCTAAATTGTCTCCTTTGCCTCAATGGAATTTGAAATGATTTATAGAATTGTTGTCCTCAGACAAATTACTTAAGAAAAAGGAAAAGTAATGGACTCTAATAAGATGGTTCCCCACTCCCATCTAGGGATATATGCTTTACACAACCTTGAAACTTGAGGTTGCTATTTATAGTATTCTTCCACTAAAGTGTCTTTTATGCAATTGAGTCCATTACTTGTATTTTTGTTCAATTAACTTGTTCAAATATTGTATTTCTCTCACCAATCAAATCAAACGACATTAACAATAAATTTAAAAAAGAAAATATTGCATTTTTGCAATTTTTAGAATTTTAAAATTTGCTAGGGATAAATGAATTGTCAATACTCTGTTGAATTTAAATTTTACAATTTTCTAAATTATCTCGGTTGCCTCAACGCAATTTGTAATGATTTATATAATTCTTGTCTACAGAGAAATTACTTAAGAAAAAAGAAAAGAAATGGACACAAATAAGATGGTTCCCCACTCCCATTTGGGGACATATGCTTCACACAATTTTGAAACTTGAGATTGCTATTTATAATATTCATCCGCTAAAGTCTCTTTTATGCAATTGGGTCCATTACTTGTATTTTTGTTCAATTAAAATATTCAAATATTATATTTTTCACATATTATGTTTTTCTCACCAATTGAATCAAATGATATTAATAATAAATTTAAAAAACAAAATATTGCATTTTTGCAATTTTTGAAAATTTACAATCTGTTAAGGATAAATAAATTGTCAATACTCTATTGGATTTAAATTTTATAATTTTTTGAATTGTCTCCTTTGCCTCAACGCAATTTGAAATCATTTATATAATCTTCTGCAAATTACTTAAGAAATAGCCAAAGCAATGGACTGTAATTAGACGGTTCTACTCTCCCATCTAGGGATATATGGTTAACACAACATTGAAACTTGGAATTGCTATTTGTAATATTCATCCACTAAAGGTATTTTATGCAATTGAGTCCATTACTTATATTTTTGTTCAATTAACGTGTTAAAATATTATATTTTTCTCACCAATCAAGTCAAACGACATTAACAATAAATTTAGAAATCAAAATATTGCATTTTTGCAATTTTTAGAATTCTAAAATCTGCTAGGGATAAATGAATTTTCCATACTCTGTTGAATTTAAATTTTGCAATTTTCTGAATTGTCTCCTTTGCCTCAACGCAATTTGAAATGATTTGTATAATCTTCAGGCAAATTACTTAAGAAAAAGCAAAAGCAATGGACTGTAATAAGAAGGTTCTGCACTCCCATCTCAGGATATATGCTTAACGCAATATTGAAACTTAGGGTTGCTATTTACAATATTTATCCACTAACGCGCATTTTACGCAATTAAGTCCATTACTTAAGAAAAAGCCAAAGCAATGGACTATAATCAGACAGTTCTGCACTCCCATCTAGGGATATATGTTTGACACAACATTGAAACTTGGAATTGCTATTTGTAATATTCATCCATTAAAGTGTATTTTATGCAATTGAGTCCATTACTTCTATTTTTGTTCAATTAAGGTGTTCAAATATTATATTTTTCTCACCAATCAAATCAAACGACATTAACAATAAACTTAGAAATCAAAATATTACATTTTTGCAATTTTGAAAATTTTAAAATCTGCTAGGGATAAATGAATTTTTCATACTCTGTTGAATTTAAATTTTGCAATTTTCTGAATTGTCTCCTTTGCCTCAACACAATTTGAAATGATTTGTATAATTTTCAGGCAAATTACTTAAGAAAAAGCAAAAGCAATGGACTATAATAAGAAGGTTCTGCACTCCTATATTGGGATATATGCTTAACACAACATTGAAACTTAGGATTGCTATTTATAATATTCATCCACTAACGTGCATTTTATGCAATTGAGTCCATTACTTGTATTTTTGTTCATTTAACTTATTAAAATATTGCATTTTTCTCACCAATCAAATCTAACGACATTGACAACAAAATTAAAAAACAAAATATTGCATTTTTGCAACTTTTAGAATTTTATAAAATCTGCTTAGGATAAATAAATTGTCAATAAAATGCAAAATTATAATTTTGCAATTTTCTTAATTTTCTCCTTTGCCTCAATGCAATTTGAAAAGATGGTTCCCCACTCACATCTAGGGATAAATGAATTGTTAATACTCTGTTGAATTTAAATTTTGCAATTTTCTAAATTTTCTCCTTTGCTTTAAGGCAAATTGAAATAATTTATATAATCTTCAGGCAAATTACTTAAGAAAAAACAAGAGCAATGGATTGTAATAAGAAGGTTCTACACTCCCATCTAGGGATATATGTTTAACACAACATTGAAACTTGGGATTGTTGTTTATAATATTTATCCACTAAAGTGTATTTTATTCAATTGAGTCCATTACTTGTAATTTTGTTCAATTAAGATATTCAAATATTGTATTTTTCTCGCCAATCAAATCAAACGACACTAACAATAAATTTCAAAATCAAAATATTGCATTTTTGCAATTTTTAGAATTTTAAAATCTACTAGGGATAAATGAATTGTCAATAAATTAATTGTCTCCTTTGCCTTAATGCAATTTGAAATGATTTATAGAATTCTTGTCTTCAGACAAATTACTTAAGAAAAAGGAAAAGCAATGGACTCTAATAGGGTGGTTCCCCACTCTTATCTAGGGATATATGCTTCACATAACCTTGAAACTTGAGATTGCTATTTATAATACTCATCCACTAAAGTGTCTTTTATGTAATTGAGTCCATTACTTGTATTTTTGTTCAATTAAAATATTCAAATATTGTATTTTTCTCATTAATCAAATCAAACGACATTAACAATAAATTTAAAAATCAAAATATTGCATTTTTCCAATTTTTAGAATTTTAAAATCTGGTAGAGATAAATGAATTGTCAATACTCTGTTAAATTTAAATTTTGCAATTTCCTGAATTGTCTCCTTTGCCTCAACGCAATTTTAAATGATTTATATAATCTTCAGGCAAAATTACCTATGAAAAAGCAAAAGGAATCGACTGTAATAAAAAGGTTCTGCACTCCCATCTAGGGATATATGCTTTGGAACTTGGGATTGCTATTTATAATATTCATCCACTGAAGTGTATTTTATGAATTGTCTCCTTTACCTTAATGCAATTTGAAATGATTTATATAATTTTTAGGCAAATAACTTAAGACAAAGCAAAAGCGATTGACTGTAATAAGAAGGCTCTACACTCCCATCTAGGGATATATGCTTAACACAACATTGAAACTTGGGATTGCTATTTATGATATTCATCCACTAAAGTGTATTTTATGCAATTAAGTCCATTACTTGTATTTTTGTTCAATTAAGATATCCAAATATTGTATTTTTCTCACCAATCAAATCAAACGACATTAACAATAAATTAAAAAATCAAAATATTGCATTTTTACAATTTTTGGAATTTTAAAATTTGCTAGGGATAAATGAATTGTCAATACTTTATTGAATTTAAATTTTGTAGTTTTCTTAATTGTCTCCTTTGCCTCAATGCAATTTGAAATGATTTATATAATTTTCAGGCAAATAACTTAAGACAAAGCAAAAGCAATCGACTGTAATAAGAAGGCTCTACACTCCCATCTAGGGATATATGCTTAACACAACATTGAAACTTGGGATTGCTATTTATGATATTCATCCACTAAAGTGTATTTTATGCAATTAAGTCCATTACTTGTATTTTTGATCAATTAAGATATTCAAATATTGTATTTTTCTCATTAATCAAATCAAACGACATTAACAATAAATTTAAAAATCAAAATATTGCATTTTTGCAATTTTTAGAATTTTAAAATCTAGTAGGGATAAATGAATTGTCAATACTCTGTTGAATTTAAATTTTGCAATTTTCTGAATTGTCTCCTTTGCCTCAATGCAATTTTAGATGATTTATATAACCTTCAGGCAAGTTACTTAAGAAAAAACAAAAGCAATGGACTGTAATAAGAAAGTTCTGCACTCCCATCAAAGGATATCTGCTTAACACAACTTTGAAACTTGGGATTGCTATTTATAATATTCTTCCGCTAAAGTGTCTTTTATGCAATTGAGTCCATTACTTGTATTTTTGTTCAATTAACATATTCAAATATTATATTTTTCACATATTATATTTTTCCCACCACTTAAATCAAACGACATTAATAATAAATTTAAAAATCAAAATATTTCAATTTTGCCATTTTTAAATTTTTAAAATCAGCTAGGAATAAATGAATTGTTAGTACTTTGTTGAAGTTAAATTTTGCAAATTTCTGAATTGTGTCCTTTGCCTCAACGCAATTTGAAATGATTTATATAATCTTCAGGCAAATTACTTAAGAAAAAGCAAAAGCAATAGATTGTAATAAGAAGATTCTGCACTCTCATCTAAAGATATATGTTTAACATAACATTGAAACTTGGGTTTGCTATTTATAATATTCATCCACTAAATTGTATTTTATTTAATTGAGTCCATTACTTGCATTCCTGTCTAATTAACATATTCGAATATTATATTTTTCACATATTATAGTTTTCTTAGCAATTAAATTGAACGACATTAACAATAAATTTAAAAGTCAAAATATTTCAATTTTGCAATTTTTCGAATTTTAAAATCTGCTAGGAATAAATGAATTGTCAATACTCTATTGAATTTAAATTTTGCAATCTTCTGAATTGTCGCCTTTGCCTCAAAGCAATTTGAAATGATTTATATAATCTTCAGGCAAATTACTTAAGAAAAAGCAAAAGTATTTTTAGAAAAAGCAAAAGTATTTTTAGAAAAAGGTTATGTAATCCCATCTAGGGTTATATCCTTAACACAACATTGAAACTTGGGACTGCTATTTATGATATTCATCAACTAAAGTGTATTTTATGCAATTCAGTCCATTACTTGTATTTTTGTCCGATTAAGATATTCAAATATTGTATTTTTCTCACTAATCAAATCAAACGACATTAACAATAAAATTAAAAATCAAAATATTGCAGTTTTGCAATTTTTAGAATTTTAAAATCTACTAGGGATAAATTAATTGTCAATACCCTGTTGAATTTAAATTTTGTAATTTTCTTAATTGTCTTCATTGCCTCAATGCAATTTGAAATGATTTATAAAATTCTTATCTTCAGACAAATTACTTAAGAAAAAGGAAAAGCAATGAACTCTAATAAGGTGGTTCCCCACTCTTATCTAGAGATATATGCTTCACACAACCTTGAAACTTGAGATTGGTATTTATAATATTCATCCACTAAAGTGTCCTTTATGCAATTGAGTCCATTACTTGTATTTTTGCTCAATTAACATATTCAAATATTATATTTTTCACATATTATATTTTTCTCACCAATTAAATCAAACGACATTAACAATAAATTCAAAAATCAAATATTTCAATTTTGCAATTTTTAGAATTTTAAAATCTGCTAGGGATAAATGAATTGTCAATGGTCTGTTGAAGTTAAATTTTGCAATTTTCTGAATTGTGTCCTTTGCCTTAACGCAATTTGAAATGATTTATATAATCTTCAGCCAAATTACTTTAGAAAAAGCAAAAGCAATAGACTGTAATAAGAATATTTTACACTCCCATCTAGAGATATATGCTTAACACAACATTGAAACCTGAGTTTGCTATTTATAATATTCATGCACTAAATTGTATTTTATGCAATTGAGTCCATTACTTATATTTCTGTTCAATTAACATATTCAAATATTATATTTTTCACATATTATATTTTTCTCAGCAATTAAATTGAATGACATTAACAATAAATTTAAAAATCAAAATATTTCAATTTTGCAATTTTTTGAACTTTAAAATCTGCTAGAGATAAATGAATTGTCAATACTCTATTTAATTTAAATTTTGCAATTTTCTGAATTGTCTCCTTTGCCTCAAAGCAATTTGAAATGATTTATATAATCTTCAAGCAAATTACTTAAGAAAAAGCAAAAGTAATGGATTGTAATAAGAAGGTTCTTTAATCCCATCTAGGGTTATATCCTTAACACAACGTTGAAACTTGGGATTGCTATTTATAATTTTCATCCACTAAAGTGTATTTTATGCAATTAAGTCCATTACTTGTATTTTTGTTCGATTAAGATATTCAAATATTGTATTTTTTCACCAATCAAATCAAACGACATTAATAATAAATTTAAAAATCAAAATATTGCATTTTTGCAATTTCTAGAATTTTAAAATCTGCTAGGGATAAATGAATTGTCAATTCTCTGTTGAATTTAAATTTTGTTATTTTTTTAATTGTCTCTTTTGTCTCAACGTAATTTGAAATGATTTATATAATCTTCAGGCAAGTTACTTAAGAAAAAACAAAAGCAATGGACTATAATAAGAAGGTTCTGCACTCCCATCAAAGGATATCTGCTTAACACAATTTTGAAACTTGGGATTGCTATTTATAATATTCATCCACAAAAGTGTCTTTTATGCAATTGAGTTCATTACTTGTATTTTTGTTCAATTGACATATTCAAATATTATGTTTTTCACATATTATATTTTTCTCACCAATTAAATCAAACGACATTAATAATAAATTTAAAAATCAAAATATTGCATTTTTGCAATTTTTAGAATTTTAAAATCGGCTAGGGATAAATGAATTGTCAATACTATGTTGAATTTAACTTTTGCAATTTTCAAAATTGTCTCCATTGCCTCAACGCAATTTGAAATGATATATACAATTTTCAAGCAAATTACTTCAGAAAAAGCAAAAGCAAAGGACTGTAATAACAAGGTTCTGCTCTCCCATCTATGGATACATGCTTAACACAACATTGAACCTTGGGTTTGCTATTTATAATATTCATTCCCTAAAGCGTATTTTATGCAATTAAGTCCATTACTTGTATTTTTGTTCAATTAGCATATTCAAATATTATATTTCTCCATATCATATTTTTGTCACCAATTAAATCAAACGACATTTACATTAAATTTAAAAATCAAAATATTTCAATTTTGCACTTTTTCGAATTTTAAAATTTGTTAGGGATAAATGAATTGTCTATACTCTATTGAATTTAAATTTTGCAATTTTTGGAATTGTCTCCTTTGCCTCAACGCAATTTGAAATAATTTACATAAGCTTCAGGAAAATTACTTAAGAAAAAGCAAAAGCAATTGACTGTAATAAGAAAGCTCTGCACTCCCATCTAGGGATATATGCTTAACACAACATTGAAACCTAAGATTGCTATTTATAATATTTATCCACTAAAGTGTATTTTATGCAATTAAGTCCATTACTTATATTTTTGTTCAATTAACATATTCAAATATTGTATTTTTCTCACCAATCAAATCAAACAACATTAACAACAAATTTAAAAATCAAAATATTGCATTTTTGCAATTTCTAGAATTTTAAAATTCGCTAGGGACAAATAAATTGTAAATAATCTATTGAATTTAAATTTTGCAATTTTCTTAATTGTTTGCTTTGCCTCAAAGCAATTTGAAATGATTTATAGAATTCTTGTCTTCAGATAAATTACTTAAGAAAAAGGAAAAGCAATGGACCTTAATAAGATGGTTCCCCACTCCCATCTAGCGATATATGCTTCACACAACCTTGAAACTTGAGTTTGCTATTTATAATATTGATCCACTAAAGTGTCTTTTATGCAATTGAGTCCATTACTTGTATTTTTGTTCAATTAACATATTCAAATATTATATTTTTCACATATTACATTTTTCTCACTAATTAAATCAAATGACATTAATAATAAATTTAAAAATCAAAATATTTCAATTTTTCAATTTTTAGAATTTTAAAATCTGGGAGGGATATATGAATTGTCAATACTTTCTGGAATTTAAATTTTCAATTTTCTGAATTGTCTCTTTTGCCTTAAGGCAATTTGAAATGATTTATAGAATTCTTGTTTTCAGACAAATTACTTAAGAAAAACGAAAAGCAATGGACTCTAATAAGATGGTTCCCCACTCTCATCTAGGGATATATGCTTCACACAACCTTAAAACTTGAGATTACTATTTATAATATTTATCCACTAAAGTGTCTTTTATATTATTGAGTCCATTACTTGTATTTTTATTCAATTAACATATTCAAATATTCTATTTTTCACATATTATATTTTTCCCACCAATTAAATTAAACAATATTAACAACAAATATAAAAATCAAAATATTTCAATTTTGCAATTTCTAGAATTTTAAAATCTGCTAGGGATAACTGAATTGTCAATACTTTGTTGAATTTAAATTTTGTAATTTTCTTAATTGTCTCCTTTGCCTCAATGCAATTTGAAATGATTTATAGAATTCTTGTCTTCAGACAAATTACTTAAGAGAAACGAAAGGCAATGGACTCTAATAAGATGGTTCCTCGCTTTCATCTAGGGATATATGCTTCACACAACCTTGAAACTTGAGATTACTATTTATAATATTCATCCACTAAAGTGACTTTTGTGCAATTGAGTCCATTACTTGTATTGTTATTCAATTAACATATTCAAATATTATATTTTTCACATATTATATTTTTCACACGAATTAAATCAAACGACATTAACATTAAATTTAAAAATCAAAATATTTCAATTTTGCCATTTTTCAAATTTTAAAATCTGCTAGGGATAAGTGAATTGTCAATACTTTATTGAATTTAAATATTGGAATTTTCTGAATTCTCTCATTTGCCTCAATGCAATTTGAAATGATTTATATAATATTCAGGCAAATTTCTTAAGAAAAAGCAAAAGCAATGGACTACAATAAGAAGGTTCTATACTCCCATCTAGAGATATATGCTTAAAACAACAATGAAACTTGGGATTGCTATTTATAATATTCATCCACTAAAGTGCCTTTTCTGCAATTGAGTCCATTACTTGTATTTTTATTCAATTAACATATTCAAATGTTATATTTTTCTCACCAATTAAATCAAACGACATTAGCAATAAATATAAAAATCAAAATATTTCAATTTTGCAATTTTTAGAATTTTAAAATCTGCTAGGGATAACTAAATTGTCAATACTTTGTTGAATTTAAATTTCGCAATTTTCTTTATTGTCTCCTTTGCCTCAATGCAATTTCAAATGATTTATAGAATTCATGTCTTCAGACAAATTACTTAAGCAAAACAAAAAGCAATGGACTCTAATAAGATGGTTTCCCACTCCAATCTAAATATATATGCTTCACACACCCTCGAAACTTGAGATTACTATTTATAATATTCTTTCACTAAAGTGTCTTTTGTGCAATTAAGTCCATTACTAGTATTTTTATTCAATTAACATATTCAAATATTATACTTTTCTCACCAATTAAATTGAACGACATTAACAATAAATATAAAAATCAAAATATTTCAATTTTGCAATTTTTAGAATTTTAAAATCTGCTACGGATAATTGAATTGTCAATACTCTATTGAATTTAAATTTTCCAATTTTCTTAATTGTCTCCTTTGCCCCAATGCAATTTGAAATAATTTATAGAATTCTTGTCTTCAGACAAATTACTTAAGAAAAAGGAAAAGTAATGGACCTTAATATGATGGTTCCCCACTCCCATCTAGGGATATATGCTTCACACAACTTTGAAACTTGAGATTTCTATTTATAATATACATCCACTTAATTGTATTTTATGCAATTGAGTCCATTACTTGTATTTTTGTTCAATTAACATATTCAAATATTGTATTTTTCTCACCAATCAAATCAAAATATCGCATTTTTGCAATTTTTAGACTTCTAAAATCTACTAGGGAGAAATGAATTGTCAATACTCTGTTGAATTAAGCTTTTGCAATTTTCTAAATTGTCTCCTTTACCTCAACGTAATTTGAAATGATTTATATAATCTTCAGGTAAATTACATAAGAAAAAGCAAAAGCAATGAACTATAACAAGAAGATTCTGCACTCCCATCTAGGGATATATGCATAACACAACATTGAAACTTGGGAGTGCTATTTATAATATTCATCCACTAAAGTGTATTTTATGCAATTGAGTCCATTACTTGTATTTTCATTCAATTGACTTATTCAAATATTGTATTTTTCTCACCAATCAAATCAAAATATCGGATTTTTGCAATTTTTAGAATTTTAAAATCTGCTAGGGAGAAATGAATTGTCAATACTCTGTTGAATTTAAATTTTGCAATTTTCTTACTTCTCTCCTTTGCCTCAATTTTAAATTTTTCACATATCATATTTTTCTCACCAATTAAATCAGCCGATATTAACAATAAATTCAAAAATCAAAATATTTTAATTTTGCAATTTTTCAAATTTTAAAATCTAGTAGGGATAAACGAATTGTCAATACTCTGTTGAATTTAAATTTTGCAATTTTCTCAATTGTCTCCATTGCCTTAACGCAATTTGAAATGATTTATATAATCTTCAGGCAAATTACTTAAGAAAAAGCAAAAGCAATGGACTGTAATAAAAAGGTTCTACACTCCCATCCAAGGATATATGCTTAACACGATATTGAAACTTAGGATTGCTATTTATAATATTCATCCACTAAAGTGTATTTTATGCAATTGAGTCCATTACTTGTATTTTTGTTCAATTTATTTATTCAAATATTGTATTTTTCTCACCAATCAAATCAAACGACATTAACAACAAATTTAAAACTTAAAATATTGCATTTTTGCAATTTTTAGAATTTTAAAATCTGCTAGGGACAAATAAATTGTCCATAATCTGTTGAATTTAAATTGTTCAATTTTCTTCATTCACTCCTTTGCCTCAATGCAATTTGAAATGATTTATAGAATTCTTGTCTTCAGACAAATTACTTAAGAAAAAGGAAAAGTAATGGACTCTAATAAGATGGTTCCCCACTCCCATCAAGGGATATATGCTTCACATAACCTTTAAACTGGAGTTTGCTATTTATAATATTCATCCACCAAAGTTTCTTTTATGCAATTGAGTCCCTTACTTGTATTTTTGTTCAATTAACATATTCAAAAATTATATTTTTCTCACCAATTAAATCAAATGACATTAACAATAAATATAAAAATCAAAATATTTCGATTTTGCAAATTTTAGAATTTTAAAATCTGCTAGGGATAACAAAAATGTTAATACTCTGTTGAATTTCAATTTTGCAATTTTCTGGACTGTCTCGTTTGCCTCAATGCAATTTGAAATGATTTATATAACCTTCAGGCAAATTACTTAAGAAAAAGCAAAAGCAATGGACTGTAATTTGAAATTATTTATATAATATTTAGGCAAATTACTTAAGAAAAAGCAAAGGCAAGGGACTGTGATAAGAAGTTTCTACACTCCCACCTTGGGATATAAGCTGAACACAACACTGAAACTTGGCAGCCCATGTTTTGTGAAGAACAAGGAGCAAAACTTGGGAAAATTCCATGCTAGGGATATATGCTTAACACAACATTGAAACTTGGGATTGCTATTTATAATATTCATCCACTAAAGTGTATTATATGCAATTAAGTCCATTACTTGTATTTTTGTTCAATTAACTTATTCAAATATTGTATTTTTCTCAGGAATCAAATCAAACGACATTAACAACAAATTTGAAAATCAAAATATTCCATTTTTGCAATTTTTAGAATTTTAAAATCTGCTAGGGAAAAAAAATTGTCAATAATCAGTTGAATTTAAATTTAGCAATTTTCTTAATTCTCTCCTTTGCCACAATGCAGTTTGAAATGATTTATAGCATTCCTGTTTTCATACAAATTGCTTAAGAAAAAGGAAAAGCAATGAACTCTAATAAGATCAATCCGCACTCCCATCTAGGGATATATGCTTTACACAACCTTGAAACTTGAGATTGTTATGTATAATATTCATCCACTAAAGTGTCTTTAATGCAATTAAGTCCATTACTTGTATTTTTGTTCAATTAACATATTCAAATATTATATTTTTCACATATAATATTTCAATTTTGCAATTTTTTTAATTTTAAAATCTACTAGGGATAAATGAATTCTCAATACTCTGTTGAATTAAATTTTTGCAATTTTCTGAATTGTCTCCTTTGCCTCAACGTAATTTGAAATTATTTATATAATCTTTTGGCAACTTACTTAAGAAAAAGCAAAAGCAATCGACTGTAATAAGAAGGTTCTACACTCCCATCTTGGGATATATGCTTAACACAACATTGAAACTTAGGATTGCTATTTATAATATTCATCCACTAAAGTGTACTTTATGCAATTGAGTCCTTTACTTGTATTTTTGTTCAACTAACTTATTCAAATATTGTATTTTTCTCACCAATGAAATGAAACGACATTAACAACAAATTTAAAAATCAAAATATTGCATTTTTGCGATTTTTAGAATATTAAAATCTGTTAGGGATAAATAAATTGTCAATAATCTGTCGAATTTAAATTTAGCAATTTTCTCAATTCTCTCCTTTGCCTCATTGCAATTTGAAATGATTTATAGAATTCCTGTTTTCAGACAAATTACTTAAGAAAAAGGAAAAGCAATGTACTCTAACAAGATGGTTCTCCACTCCGATCTAGGGATATATGCTTCACACAACCTTGAAACTTGAGATTGCTATTTATAATATTCATCCGCTAAAGTTTCTTTTATGCAATTGAGTCCATTACTTGTATTTTTGTTCAATGAACATATTCAAATATTTTATTTTTCACATATTATATTTTTCTCACCAATTAAATCAAACGACATTAACAATAAATATAAAAATCAAAACATTTCGATTTTGCAATTTTTAGAATTTTAAAATCTGCTAGGGATAACTGAATTGTCAATACTCTGTTGAATTGAAGTTTTGCAATTTTCTGGATTGTCTCCTTTGCCTCAACGCAATTTGAAATGATTTATATAATCTTTAGGCAAATTACTTAAGAAAAAGCAAAAGCACTGTAATAGGAAGGTTCTGCACTTCTATCTAAGGATATATACTTAACACAACACGGAAACTTGTGATTGCTATTTATAATATTCATCCACTAAAGTGTATTTTATGCAATTGAGTCCATTACTTGTATTTCTGTTCAATTCACTTATTCAAATATTGTATTTTTCTCACCAATCAAATCAAACGACATTAACAACAAATTTAAAAATCAAAATATTGCATTTTTGCAATTTTTAGAATTTTAAAATGTACTAGGGATAAATAAATTGTCAATAATCAGTTGAATTTAAATCTAGCAATTTTCTTAATTCTCTCCTTTGACTCAATGCAATTTGAAATGATTTATAGAATTCCTATTTTCAGAAAAATTACTAAAGAAAAATTAAAAGCAATGGACTCTAATAAGATGGTTCCGCACTCTCATCTAGGGATATATGCTTCACACAACCTTGAAACTTGAGATTGCTATTTATAATATTCATCCAATAAAGTGTCTTTTATGCAATTGAGTCCATTACTTGTATTTTTGTTCAATTGTCATATTCAAATATTATATTTTTCACATATTATATTTTTCTCACCAATTAAGTCAAACGACATTAATAGTAAATATAAAAACCAAAATATTTCAATTTTGCAATTTTTAGAATTTTAAAATCTACTAGGGATAACTGAATTGTCAATACTCTGCTGAATTTAAATTTTGCAATTTTCTTAATTGTCTCTTTTGCCTTAATGCAATTTGAAATGATTTATAGAATTCTTGTCTTTAGACAATTTACTTAAGAAAAAGGAAAAGCAGTGGACTCTAATTAGATAGTTCTCCACTCCCATTTAGGGATATATGATTCACACAAACTTGAAACTTGAGATTACTATTTATAATATTCATACACTAAAGTGTCTTTTGTGTAATTGTGACCATTACTTGTATTTGTATTCAATTAACATCCAGGGATATATGCTTAACATAACATTGAAATTTGGGATTGATATTTATAATATTCATCCACTAAAGTGTATTTTATGCAATTGAGTCTATTACTTGTATTTTTGTTCAATTAAGTTATTCAAATATTGTATTTTTCTCACCAATCAAATCAATTGACACTAACAACAAATTTCAAAATCAAAATATTGCATTTTTGCAATTTTTAAAATTTTAAAATCTGCTCAGGACAAATAAATTGTCCATAATCTGTTAAAATTAAATTTTGCCATTTTCTTAATTGTCTCCTTTTCCTCAATGCAATTTGAAATGATTTATAGAATTCTTGTCTTTAGGCAAATTACCTAAGAAATAGGAAAAGCAATGGACTCTAATAAGATGGTTCCCCACTCCCATCAAGGGATATATGTTTCACACAACCTTGAAACTTGAGATTGCTATTTACAATTTTCATCCACTAAAGTGTCTTTTATGCAATTGAGTTCATTACTTATATTTTTGTTCAATTAGTATATTTAAATATTATATTTTTCACATAATATATTTTTCTAACCAATTAAATCAAACAACATTAACAATAAATTTAAAAATCAAAATATTTCAATTTTGAAATATTTAGAATTTTGAAATTTGCTACGGATAAGTGAATTGTCAATACTCTGTTGAATTTAAATTTTTCAATTTTCGGAATTGTTTCTTTGGCCTCCACGCAATTTGAAATAATTTATGTAATCTTCAGGCAAATTACTTAAGAAAAAGCAAAAGCAATCGACTGTAATAAGAAGGCTCCACACTCCCATCTAGTGATATATGCTTAACACAACATTGAAACTTAGGACTACTATTTATAATATTCGTCTACTAAAGTGTATTTTATGCAATTGAGTCCATTATTTGTATTTTTCTTCAATTAACATATTCAAATACGATATTTTTCACATATGATATTTTTCCCACCAATTAAATCAAATGACATTAACAATAAATTTAAAAATCAATGCAATTTGAAATGATTTAAATAATCTTCAGGCAAATTACTTAAGAAAAAGTAAAAGCAATAGACTGTAATAAGATGGTTCTGCACTCCCATCTTGGGATATATGCTTAACATAACATTAAAACTTGGGATTGCTATTTATAATATTCATCCACTAAAGTGTATTTTATGCAATTGAGTCCATTACTTGTATTTTTGTTCAATTAGCATATTCATATAGTATATTTTTCACATATTATATTTTTCTCACCAATTAAATCAAACGACATTAATATTAAATTTAAAAATCAAAATATTTCAATTTTTTGCTTTTTCGAATTTTAAAATCTGCTAGGCATAAGTGAATTGTCAATACTCTGTTGAAATTAAATTTTGCAATTTCCTGACTTGTCTCCTTTGCCGCAATGCGATTTGAAATGATTTATATAATCTTCAGGCAAATTATTTAAGAAAAAGCAAAAGCAATGGACTGTAATAAGAAGGTTATGCACTCCCATCTAGAGATATATGCTAAACACAACATTGAAACTTGGCATTGCTATTTATAATATTCATCCACTAAAGTGTATTTTATGCAATTGAGTCCATTACGTGTATTTTTGTTCAATTAACTTATTGAAATATTGTATTTTTCTCACCAATCAAATCAAACGACATTAATAACAAATTTAACAATCAAAATATTTCATTTTTGCAATTTTTAGAATTTTAAAATCTGCTAGGGATAAATAAATTGTTAATACTCTGTTGAATTTAAATTTTGCAATTTTTTGAATTGTCTCCTTTGCCTCAACGCAATTTGAAATGATATATATAATCTTCACGCAAATTACTTAAGAAAAAGCAAAAGTAATGGATTCTAATAAGATGGTTTTGCACTCCCATTTAGGGATATATGCTTAACACAACATTGAAACTTGGGATTGCTATTTATAATATTCATCCACTAAAGTGTATTTTATGCAATTGAGTCCATTACTTGCACTTTTGTTCAATTAACTTATTCAAATATTGTATTCTTCTCCTTTGCCTTAATGTAATTTGAAATGATTTATAAAATTCATGTGTTCAGACAAATTACTTAAGAAAATGGAAAAGCAATGGACTCTAATAAGATCATTCCGCACTCCTATCTAGGGTTATATGCTTCACACAACCTTGAAACTTGGGATTGCTATTTATAATATTCATCCACTAAAGTGTCTTTTATGCAATTGAGTCCATTACTTGTATTTTTGTTCAATTAACATATTCAAATATTATATTTCTCACATGGGATATTTTTCTCACCAATTAAATCAAACGACATTAACAATAAATTTAAAAATCAAAATATTTCAATTTTGCAATTTTTAGAATTTTAAAGTCCGCTGGGGATAAGTGAATTGTTAATACTCTGTTGAATTTAAATTTTGCAATTTTCTGAATTGCCTCCTTTGCCACAACACAATTTAAAATGATTTATATAATCTTCAAGCAAATTACATATGAAAAAGCAAAAGCAATGGACTGTAATAAGGTGGTTCTGCACTCCCATCTTGGGATATATGCGTAACACAACATTGAAACTTGGGATTGCTATTTATAATATTCATCCACTAAAGTGTATTTTATGCAATTGAGTCCATTACTTGTATTTTTGTTCAATTAACATATTTAAATATTATAATTTTCACATATTATATTTTTCTCACCAATTAAATCGAATGACATTAATAATAAATTTAAAAGTTAAAATATTTCAATTTTCCAATTTTTAGAATTTTAAAATCTACAAGGGATAAATGAATTGTCAATTCTCTATTGCAATTAAATTTTGCAATTTTCAAAATTGTCTCCTTTGCCTCAACGCAATTTGAAATGATTTATATAATCTTCACACAAATTGCTTAAGAAAAAGCAAAAGCAATGGGTTGTAATAAGAAGTTTCTGCACTCCCATCTAGGGACATATGCCTAACACAACATTTAAACCTGGAAATGTCATTTACAATATTCATCCACTAAAGTGTATTTTATGCAACTGAGTCCATTATTTGTATTTTTGTTTAATTAACTTATTCAAATATTGTATTTCTCTCACTAATCAAATCAAATGACATTAATAATATATTTAAAAATCAAAATATTGCACTTTTGCAATATTTGGAATTTTAAAATTTGCAAGGGATAAATAATTTGTCAATACTTTGTTGAATTTAAATTTTGCAATTTTCTAAATTGTCTCTTTTGCCTCAATACAATTTGAAATGATTTATATAATCTTCACGCAAATTGTTTAAGAAAAAGAAAAAGCAATGGGCTGTAATAAGAAGGTTCTGCACTCCCATCAAGGGATATATGCTTAACACAACATTGAAACTTGGTATTGCTATTTATAATATTCATCCACTAAAGTGTATTTTATGCAATTGAGTCCATTACTTGTATTTTTGTTCAAATAACATATTCACATATTATATTTTTCTCACCAATCAAATCAAACGACATTAATAATAAATTAGAAAATCAAAATATTGCATTTTAGCAAATTTTAGAATTTTAAAATCTGCAAGGGATAAGTGAATTGTCAATGCTCTGTTGAATTTAAATTTTGCAATTTTCAGAATTGTCTCCTTTGCCTCAACGCAATTTGAAATAATTTCTATAATGTTCAAGCAAATTATTTAAGAAAAAGCAAAAGCAATCAACTCTAATAAAAAGGCTCTGCATTGCCATCAAGGTATATATGCTTAACACAACATTGAAACTTGGGATTGCTATTTATAATATTCATCCACTAAAGTGTATTTTATGCAATTGAGTCCATTATTTGTATTTTTGTTCAATTAACTTATTGAAATATTGTATTTTTCTCACCAATCAAATCCAACGACATTAATAATATATTTAAAAATCAAAATATTGCACTTTTGCAATTTTTGGGATTTTAAAATCTACTAGGGATAAATGATTTGTCAATACTTTGTTGAATTTAAATTTTTCAATTTTCTGAATTGTCTCCTTCGCCTCAACACAATTTAAAATGATTTATATAACTTGCAGGCAAATTACTTAAGAAAAAGCAAAGGCAATGGACTGTAATAAGAAGGTTCTGCATTCCCATACAGGGATATATGCTTAACATAACATTGAAACTTGGGATTGCTATTTGTAATATTCATCCATTAAAGTGTATTTTAAGCAATTGAGCCCATTACTTGTATTTTTGTTCAAATAACTTATTCAAAAATTGTATTTTTCTCACCAATCAAATCAAATGACACTAACAACAAATTTCAAAATGAAAATATTGCATTTTTGCAACTTTTAGAATTTCAAAATCTGCTAGGGACAAATAAATTGTCCATAATCTATTAAATTTATATTTTGCAATTTTCTTAATCGTCTCCTATGCCTCAATGCAATTTGAAATGATTTATAGAATTCTTGTTTTCAGAAAAATTACTTAAAAAAAAGGAAAAGCAATGGACTCTAATAAGATAGTTCTGTACTCCCATCTAGCGATATATGCTTCACACAACCTTGAAACTTGAGTTTTCTATTTATAATACTCTTCCACTAAAGTGTCTTTTATGTAATTAAGTTTATTACTTGTATTTTTGTTCAATTAACATATTCAAATATTATATTTTTCACATATTATATTTTTCTCACCAATTAAATCAAACGACATTAACAATAAAGATAAAAATCAAAATATTTCAATTTTTCAATTTTTATAATTTTCAAATCTGCTAGGGATAACTGAATTGTCAATACTCTATGGAATTTAAATTTTTCAATTTTCTGAATTGTCTCCTTTGCCTCAACGCAATTTGAAATGATTTATGTAATATTCAGGCAAATTACTTAAGAAAAAGCAAAAGCAATGGAGTCTAATAAGAAGGTTCTGCACTCCCATCTAGGGATATATGCTTAACACAACATTGAAACTTGGGATTGCTATTTATAATATTCATCCACTAAGTGTATTTTATGCAATTGAGTCCATTACATGTATTTTTGTTCAATTAACTTATTCAAAAATTGTATTTTTCTCACAAATCAAATCAAAATATTGCACTTTTGCAATTTTTAAAATTTTAAAATCTGCTAGGGACAAATAAATTGTGCATAATCTGTTGAATTTAAATTTTGCAATTTTCTTAATCGTCTCCTTTACCTCAATGCAATTTCAAATGATTTAGAGAATTCTTGTCTTCAGACAAATTACCCAAGAAAAAGGAAAAGCAATGGACTCTAATAAGATGGTTCGCCACTCCCATCAAGGGATATATGCTTCACATAAGCTTGAAACTTGAGATTGCTATTTATAATATTCATCCACTAAAGTGTCTTTTATGCAATTCAGTTCATTACTTGTATTTTTGTTTAATTAGCAAATTCAAATATTATATTTTTCACATATTATATTTTTCTCACCAATTAAATTAAACGACATTAACATTAAATTTAAAAATTAAAATATTTCAATTTTGCACTTTTTCGAATTTTAAAATTTGCTAGGGATAAATGAATTGTCAATACTCAGTTGAATTTAAATTTCGCAATCTTTGGAATTGTCTCCTTTGCCTCAATGCAATTTGAAATAATTTATGTAATCTTCAGGCAATTTACTTAAAAAAAAGCAAAAGTAATCGACTATAATAAGAAGGCTTTACACTCCCATCTAGTGATATATGCTTAACACAACATTGAGACTTGAGACTACTATTTATAAAGTGTATTTTATGCAATTGAGTCCATTACTTGTATTTTTGTTCAATTAACATATTCAAATATGATATTTTTCACATATTATATTTTTCCAACCAATTAAATCAAATGACATTAACAATAAATTTAAAAATCAAAATATTTCAATTTTGCAATTTTTAGAATTTTCAAATCTGCTAGGGATAACTGAATTGTCAATACTCTGTTGAATTTAAATTTTGCAATTTCCTAAATTGCCTTCTTTGCCTCAACGCAATTTGAAATGGTTTATATAATCTTCCAGCAAATTACTTAAGAAAAAGAGAAAGCAATAGACTGCAACAAGAAGCTTCTATACTCCCATCTAGGGATATATGCTTAACACAACAATGAAATTTAGGATTGGTATTTATAATATTCGTTCAATAAAGTGTATTTTATGCAATTGAGTCCATTACTTGTATTTTTGTCAAATTAACTTATTCAAATATTGTATTTTTCTCACCAATCAAATCAAATGACATTAACAACAAATTTAAAAATCAAAATATTGCATTTTTGCAATTTCTAGAATATTAAAATCTGCTAGGGACAAATAAATTGTCAATAATTTGTTGAATTTAAATTTTTCAATTTTCTTAATTCTCTGCTTTGCCTTAATGCAATTTGAAATGATTTAAAGAATTGCTGTTTTGAGACAAATTACTTAAGAAAAAGGAAAAGCAATGGACTCTAATAAGATGGTTCTGTACTCCCATCCAGGGATATATGCTTCACATAACCTTGAAACTTGAGTTTGCTATTTATAATATTCATTCACTAAAGTGTCTTTTATGCAATTGAGTCCATTCCTTGTATTTTTGTTAAATTAACATATTCAAATATTATACTTTTCACATATTATATTTTTCTCACCAATTAAATCAAACGAACTTAACATTAACTTTAAAAATTAAAATATTTCAATTTTGCATTTTTTCGAATTTTAAAATCTGCTAGGGATAAATGAATTGTCGATACTCTGTTGAATTTAAATATTCCAATTTTCTAAATTGTCTCCTTTGCCTCAACACAATTTGAAATGATTTATATAATCTTCAGGCAAATTACTTAAGAAAAAGAAAAAGTAATGGACTGTAATAAGAAGGTTTTGCACTCCCATCTAGGGATATATGCTTAGCACAAGATTGAAACTTGGGATTACTATTTATAATAATCATCCACTAAAGTGTATTTTATGCAATTGAGTTTTTTATTTGTATTTTTTTTTATAATATTACTATAAAAACTTGGGATTAAACTTGTAATATAATATTAAACTTGTAATATTACTATTTAATAATAAATATAAAAATCAAAATATTTCAATTTTTGCAATTTTTTGAATTTTCAAATCTGTTCGGGATAACTGAATTGTCAATACTCTGTTGAATTTAAATTTTGCAATTTTCTGAATTGTCACCTTTGCCCCAACACAAATTGAAATGATTTATATAATCTTCAAGCAAATTACTTAAGAAAAAGAAAAAGGAATGGATTGTAATAAGAAGGTTCTACACTCCCATCTAGGAATATATGCTTAGCACAAGATTGAAACTTGGGATTGCTATTTATAATATTCATCCACTAAAGTGTATTTTATGCAATTGAGTCTTTTTTTTGTATTTTTGTTCAATTAACTTATTCAAATATTGTATTTTTCTCACCAATCAAATCACATGACACTAACAACAAATTTCAAAATCAAAATATTGCATTTTTGCAATTATTAAAATTTTAAAATCTGCTAGGGACAAATAAATTGTCCATAATTTGTTAAAATTAAATTTTCCAATTTTCTTAATTGTCTCCTTTGCATCAATGCAATTTTAAATGATTTATAGAATTCTCGTCTTCAGACAAATTACCTAAGAAAAAGGAAAAACAATGGACTGTAATAAGATGGTTCCCCACTCCCATCAAGGGATATATGCTTCACATAACCTTGAAACTTGAGATTGCTATTTATAATATTCATCCACTAAAGTGTCTTTGATGCAATTGCTACATGTATTTTTGTTAAATTAACATATTCAAATATTATACTTTTCACATATTATATTTTTCTCACCAATTAAATCAAACGAACTTAACATTAACTTTAAAAATTAAAATATTTCAATTTTGCATTTTTTCGAATTTTAAAATCTGCTAGGGATAAATGAATTGTCGATACTCTGTTGAATTTAAATATTCCAATTTTCTAAATTGTCTCCTTTGCCTCAACACAATTTGAAATGATTTATATAATCTTCAGGCAAATTACTTAAGAAAAAGCAAAAGCAATGGACTGTAATAAGAAGGTTCTGCACTGCTATCTAGGGATATATGCTTAGCACAAGTTATTTATAATATTCATCCACTAAAGTGTATTTTATGCAATTGAGTCCTTTATTGGTATTTTTGCTCAATTAACTTATTCAAATATTGAATTTTTCTCACCAATCAAATCAAATGACACTAACAACAATATTCAAAATCAAAATATTGCATTTTTGCAATTTTTAAAATTTTAAAATCTGCTAGGGACAAATAAATTGTCCATAATCTGTTAAAATTAAAATTTCCAATTTTCTTAATTGTCACCTTCGCCTCAATGCAATTTTAAATGATTCATAGAATTCTTGTCTTCAGACAAATTACTTAAGACAAATGAATAGCAATGGACTCTAATAAGATGGTTCCCCACTCTCATCTAGGGATATATGCTTCACACAACCTTGAAACTTGAGATTACTATTTATAATATTCATACACTAAAGTGTCTTTTGTGCAATTGAGTCCATTACATGTATTTTTCTTCAATTAACATATTCAAATATTATATTTTTCTCACCAATTAAATCAAATGACATTAACAATAAATGTAAAAATCAAAATATTTCAATTTTGCAATTTTTAGAATTTTAAAATCTGCTAGGGATAACTAAATTGTCAATACTCCGTTGAATTTAAATTTTGCAATTTTCTGAATTGTCTCCTTTACCTTAACGTAATTAAATCAAACGACATTAAAATTAAATTTAAAAATCAAAATATTTCAATTTTGCAATTTTTTGAATTTTAAAATTTGGTAGGGATACATGAATTGTCAATACTCCGTTGAATTTAAATTTTGCAATTTTCTGAATTGTCTCCTTTGCCTCAACACAATTTGAAATGATTTATATAATCTTCAGGGAAATTACTTAAGAAAAAGCAAAAGCAATGGACTGTAATAAGAAGGTTTTCCACTCTCATCTAGGGATATATGCCTAACACAACATTGAAACTTGGGATTACTACTTATAATATTCATTCACCAAAGTGTATTTTATGCAATTGAGTCCATCACTTGTATTTTTGTTCAATTAACTTATTCAAATATTGTATTTTTCTCACCAATCAAATCAAAGGACATTAACAACAAATTTAAAAATCAAAATATTCCATTTTTGCAATTTTTAAAATTTTAAAATCTGCTAGGGATAAATAAATTCCCAATAATCTATTGAATTTAAATTTTGCAATTTTCTTAATTCTATCCTTTGCCTCAATGCAATTTGAAATGATTTATAGAATTCTTGTTTTCAGTCAAATTACTTAAGAAAAAGGAAAAGCAATGGACTATAAGAAGATGGTTCTTCACTCCCATCTAGGGATATATGCTTAACACAACCTTGAAACTTGGGTTTGTTATTTATAATATTCATCTAATAATTTGTATTTTATGCAATTGAGTCCATTATTCGTATTTTTGTTCAATTAACATATTCAAATATTATATTGTTCATATATTATATTTTTCTCACCAATTAAATCAAACGACATTAATATTAAATTTAAAAATCAAAATATTTCAATTTTGCACTTTTTCGAATTTTAAAATCTGCTAGGGATAAGTGAATTGTCAATACTCTGTTGAATTTAAATTTTGCAATTTTCGGAATTGTCTCCTTTGCCTCAATGCAATTTAAAATAATTTCTATAATGTTCAAGCAAATTACTTAAGAAAAAGCAAAAGCAATCGAATGTAATAAAAAGGCTTTGCACTCCCATCTAGGGATATATGCTTAACACAACATTGAAACTTGGGATTGGTATTTATAGTATTCACCCACTAAAGTGTCTTTTATGCAATTGAGTCCATTACTTGTATTTTTGTTCAATTAACATATTCAAATATTGTATTTCTCACACCAATCAAATCAAACGACATTAACAATAAATTTAAAAATCAAAATATTGCATTTTTGCAATTTTTTGAATTTTAAAATCTACTAGGGAGAAATGAATTATCAATACTCTGTTTAATTTAACTTCTCCAATTTTCTGAATTGTCTCCTTTGCCTCAACATAATTTGAAATGATTTATATAATCTTCAGGCAAATTACTTAAGAAAAAGCAAAAGCAATGGACTGTAATAAAAAGGTTCTGCACTCCCATCTAAGGATATATGCTTAACATAACATTGAATCTTGGGATTACTATTTATAATATTCATCCACCAAAGTGTATTTTATGCAATTGAGTCCATCACTTGTATTTTTGTTCAATTAACATATTCAAATATTGTATTTTTCTCACCAATCAAATCAAACAACATTAACAACAAATTTAAAAATCAAAATATTCCATTTTTGCACTTTTTAAAATTTTAAAATTTGCTAGGGATAAATAAATTCCCAATAATCTGTTGAATTGAAATTTTGCAATTTTCTTAATTCTATCCTTTGCCTCAATGCAATTTGAAATGATTTATAGAATTCTTGTTTTCAGACAAATTACTTAAGAAAAAGGAAAAGCAATGGACTGTAATAAGATGGTTCTTCACTCCCATCTAGGGATATATGCTTAACACAACATTGAAACTTGGGTTTGTTATTTATAATATTCATCTAATAATGTGTATTTTATGCAATTGAGTCCATTACTCATATTTTTGTTCAATTAACATATTCAAATATTATATTTTTCACATATTATATTTTTCTCACCAATTACATCAAACGACATTAACATTAAATTTAAAAATCAAAATATTTCAATTTTTCACTTTTTTGAATTTTAAAATCTGCTAGGGATAAGTGAATTGTCAATACTCTATTGAATTTAAATTTTGCAATTTTCAGAATTGTCTTCTTTGCCTCAACACAATTTGAAATAATTTCTATAATGTTCAAGCAAATTACTTAAGAAAAAGCAAAAGCAATCGACTGTAATAAGAAGGCTCTGCGCTCCCATCTAGGGATATATGCTTAACACAACATTGAAACTTGGGATTGGTCTTTATAGTATTCACCCACTAAAGTGTATTTTATGCAAATTAGTCCATGGCTTGTATTTTTGTTCAATTAACATATTCAAATATTATATTTTTCACATATTATATTTTTCTCACCAATTATATCAAACAACATTAACAATAAATTTAAAAATCGAAATATTTCAATTTTGCAATTTTTTTGAATTTTAAAATCTGCTTGGGTTAAGTGAATTGTCAATACACTGTTGAATTTAAATTTTGCAATTTTATAAATTGTCTCTTTTGCCTAAATGCAATTTGAAATGATTTATGTAATCTTCAGGCAAATTACTTAAGAAAACGCAAAAGCAATAGACTGTAATAAGAAGGTTTTGCACTCTTATCTAGGGGTATATGCTTAACACAGCAATGAAATTTGGGATTGCTATTTATAATATTCATCCACTAAATTGTATTTTATGCATTTGAGTTTATTACTTGTATTTTTGTTTAATTAAGATATTCAAATATTGTATTTTTCACACCAATCTAATCAAACGACATTAACAACAAATTTAAAAATCAAAATATTGCATGTTTGCAATTTTTAGAATTTTAAAATCTGCTAAGGATAAATAAATTGTCAATAATCTGTTGAATTTAAATTTTGAAAATTTCCTAATTGTCTCCTTTGCCTCAATGCAATTTGAAATAATTTATAGAATTCTTGTCTTCAGACAAATTAGTTAAGAAAAAGGAAAAGGAAAGGACTCTAACAAGATGGTTCTCCACTCCCATCTAGGGATATACGCTTTACACAACTTTGAAACTTGAGAAAGCTATTTATAATATTCAATCCACTAAAGTGTCTTTTATGAAATTGAGTCCATTACTTGTAATTTTGCTCAATTAACAGATTCAAATATTATACTTTTCACATATTATATTTTTCTCACCAATTAAATCAAACGACATTAACAATAAATTTAAAAATCAAAATATTTCAATTTTGCAATTTTTAGAATTTTAAAATCTGTTAGGGATAAATGAAATGTCAATACTCTATTGAAGTTAACGTTTGCAATTTTCTCAATTGTGTCCCTTGCCTTAGCGCAATTTGAAATGATTTATATAATTTTTAGGCAAATTGTTTAAGAAAAAGCAAAAACAATGGACTGTAATAAGAAAGTTCTGCACTCCCATGTAGGGATATATGCTTAACACAACAATGAAACTTGGGATTGCTATTTATAATATTTATCCACTAAATTGTATTTTATGCAATTGAGTCCATTACTTATATTTTTATGCAATTAAGATCTTCAAATATTGTATTTTTCTCACCAATCAAATCAAACGACATTAACAATAAATTTAAAAATCAAAATATTTCAATTTTGCAATTTTTAGAATTTTAAAATCTGTTAGGGATAAATGAAATGTCAATACTCTGTTGAAGTTAACGTTTGCAATTTTCTCAATTGTGTCCCTTGCCTTAACGCAATTTGAAATGATTTATATAATTTTTAGGCAAATTGTTTAAGAAAAAGCAAAAACAATGGACTGTAATAAGAAAGTTCTGCACTCCCATGTAGGGATATATGCTTAACACAACAATGAAACTTGGGATTGCTATTTATAATATTTATCCACTAAATTGTATTTTATGCAATTGAGTCCATTACTTATATTTTTATGCAATTAAGATCTTCAAATATTGTATTTTTCTCACCAATCAAATCAAACGACATTAACAATAAATTTAAAAATCAAAATATTTCAATTTTGCAATTTTTAGAATTTTAAAATCTACTAGGGATAAAGAAATTGTTATTAATTTGTAGAATTAAATTTTGCAATTTTCTTAATTGTTTCCTTTGCCTCAATGTAATTTGAAATGATTTATAGAATTCATGTCTTCAGACAAATTACTTACGAAAAAGGAAAACCAATGGACTCTAAAAAGATGGTTCCCCACTCCCATCTAGGGATATATAGTTTACACAACCTTGAAACTTCAGATTGCTATTTATAATATTCATCCACTAAAGTGTCTTTTCTGCAATTGAGTCCGTTACTTGTATTTTTGTTCAGTTGACATATTCAAATATTATATTTTTTCACATATTATATTTTTCACACCAATTAAATCAAACGATATTAATAATAAATTTAAAAATCATAATATTACATTTTTGCAATTTGTTGGAATTTTAATATCTGATAGGGATAAATGAATTGTCAATACTCTGTTGAATTTAACTTTTGCAATTTTCTAAATTGTCTTATTTGCCTCAACACAATTTCAAATGATTTATATAATTTTTGGGCAAATTACTTAAGAAAAAGCAAAAGCAATGGACTGTACTAAGAAGGTTCTGCACTCGCATCTAATTAACACAACCTTGAAACTTGGGTTTGCTATTTATAATATTCATCCACTAAAGTGTATTTGATACAATTGAGTCCATCACTTGTATTTTTGTTCAATTAACATATTCAAATATTATATTTTTCACATATTATATTTTTCTCACCAATTAAATCAAACAACATTAACATTAAATTTAAAAATCAAAATATTTCATTTTTGCAATTCTTCGAATTTTAAAATCTGTTAGGCATAAATGAATTGTTAATACTCTGTTGAATTACAATTTTGCAATTTTCGGAATTGTTTCCTATACCTTAACGTAATTTGAAATGATTTATAGAATTTTCAAGCAAATTACTTAAGAAAAAGTAAAAGCAGTCTACTATAATAAAAAGGTTCTGCAGTCCTATCTAGAGATATATGCTCAACACAATATTAAAACTAGAGACTGCTATTTATAATATTCATCCACTAAAGTGTATTTTTTGCAATTGAGTCCATTACTTATATTTTTGTTTAATTAACATATTAAAATATTATATTTTTCACATATTATATTTTTTACATATTATATTTTTCTCACCAATTAAATCAAATGACATTAACGAAAAATTTAAAAATCAAAATATTTCAATTTTGCAATTTTTTGAATTTTAAAATCTGCTTGGGATAACTGTATTGTCAATACTCTATTGAATTTAAATTTTGTAATTTTCTAAATTATCTTCTTTGCCTCAACGCAATTTGAAATGATTTATATAATTTTCAGGCAAATTACTTAAGAAAAAGCAAAAGCAATGGACTATAATAAGAAGGTTCTACACTCCCATCTAGGGATATATGCTTAACATAACATTAAAACTTAAGATTGTTATTTATAATATTCATGTATGAAAGTGTATTTTATGCAATTGAGTGCATTACTTGTATTTTTGTTCAACTACCTTATTCAAATATTGTATTTTTCTCACCAATCAAATTAAAGGACATTAACAACAAATTTAAAAATCAAAATATTGCATTTTTTTAATTTTTAGAATTTTTAAATTTGCTAGGGATGAAGAAATTGTTAAATAATCGGTAGAATTTAAATTTTGCAATTTTCTTAATTGTCTCCTTTGCCTCAATGTAATTTGAAATGATTTATAGAACTCTTGTGTTCAGACAAATTACTTAGGAAAAAGGAAAACCAATGGACTCTAAAAAATGGTTCCCCACTCCCATCTAGGGATATATGCTTTACACAACCTTGAAACTTGAGATTGCTATTTATAATATTCATCCACTAAAGTTTATTTTGTGTAATTGAGTTCATTATTTGTATATTTTTTCAATTGACATATTCAAATATTATATTTTTCACATATTATATTTTTCTCACCAATTAAATCAAACGACATTAACAACAAATTTGAAAATCAAAATATTGCATTTTTGCAATTTTTAGAATTTTAAAATCTGCTAGGGATAAAAAAATTGTTAATAATCTATATAATTTAAATTTTGCAATTTTTTTAAGCATCTCCTTTGCTTCAATGTAATTTGAAATGATTTATAAAATTCCTGTCTTCAGACATATTACTTAGGAAAAAGGAAAACCAATGGACTCTAAAAAGATGGTTCCCCACTCCTATTTAAGGATATATGCTTTACACAACCTTAAAACTCGAGATTGCTATTTATAATATTCATATACTAAAGTGTCTTTTATGAAATTGAGTCCATTACTTGTATTTTTGTTCAGTTGACATGTTCAAATATTATATTTTTCATATATTATATTTTTCTCAACAATTAAATCAAACGATATTAACAATAAATTTTAGAATCAAAATATTACATTTTTGCAATTTGTTGGAATTTTAAAATCTGCTAGGGATAAATGAATTGTCAATACTCTGTTGAATTTAACTTTTGCAATTTTCTGACTTGTCTCTTTTGCCTCAACGAAATTTGAAATGATTTATATAATTTTCGAGCAAATTACTGAAGAAAAAGCAAAAGCAATGGACTGTACTAAGAAGGTTCTGCACTCCCATCTAAGAATATATGCTTAACACAACATTGAAATTTGGGTTTGCTATTTATAATATTCATCCACTAAAGTGTATTTTATGCAATTGAGTCCATTACTTGTATTTTTATTCAATTAACATATTCAAATATTATATTTTTCACATATTATATTTTTCTCATCAATTAAATCAAACGACAATAACATTAAATTTAAAAATCAAAATATTTCATTTTTGCAATTCTTCAAATTTTAAAATCTGCTAAGGATAAATGAATTGTCAATACTCTGTTGAATTTCAATTTTGCAATTTTCGGAATTGTTTCCTATGCCTTAAGAAAAGGCAAAAGCAATCAACTGTAATAAGAAGGTTCTGCACTCCCATCTAGGGATATATACTTAACACAACATTAAAACTAGAGACTGCTATTTACAATATTCATCCACTAAAGTGTATTTTTTTCAATTGAGTCCATTACTTGTAGTTTTGTTCAACTAACTTATTCAAATATTGTATTTTTCTCACCAATCAAATTAAAGGACATTAACAACAAATTTAAAAATCAAAATATTGCATTTTTCAATTTTTAGAATTTTTAAATTTGCTAGGGATGAAGAAATTGTTAAATAATCTGTAGAATTTAAATTTTGCAATTTTCTTAATTGTCTCCTTTGCCTCAATGTAATTTGAAATGATTTATAGAATTCTTGTGTTCAGACAAATTACTTAGGAAAAAGGAAAACCAATGGACTCTAAAAAGATGGTTCCCCACTCTCATCTAGGGATATATGCTTTACACAACCTTGAAACTTGAGATTGCTATTTATAATATTCATCCACTAAAGTGTCTTTTGTGGAATTGAGTCCATTACTTGTATATTTTTTCAATTGACGTATTCAAATAATATATTTTTCACATATTATATTTTTTCTCACCAATTAAATCAAACGACATTAACAATAAGTTTGAAAATCAAAATATTGCATTTTTGCAATTTTTAGAATTTTAAAATCTGCTAGGGATAAATGAATTGAGAATACTCTATTGAATTTAAATTTTACTATTTTCTAAATTGTCTCCTTTGCCTCAACGCAATTTGAAATGATTTATATAATCTTTATGCAAATTACTTAAGAAAAAGCAAAAGCAATGCACTGTAATAAGAAGGTTCTACACTCCCATCGAGAGATATGTGCTTAACACAACATTGAAACTTGGGATTGCTATTTATAATATTCATCCACTAAAGTGTATTTTATGCGATTGAGTTCATTACTTGCAATTTTGTTTAATTAACTTATTTAAATATTGTATTTTTCTAACCAATCAAATCAAACTGCATTGACAACAAATTTAAAAATCAAAATATTGCACTTTTGCAATTTTTAGAATTTTAAAATCGATTAGGGATAAATAAATTGTTAATAATCTGTTGAATTTAAATTTTGAAAATCTCCTAATTATCTCCTTTGCCTCAATGCAATTTGAAATAATTTATAGAATTCTTGTCTTCAGACAAATTAGTTAAGAAGAAGCAAAAGGAAAGGACTCTAACAAGATAGTTCCCCACTCCCATTTAGGGATATACGCTTTACACAACCTTGAAACTTGAGATTGCTATTTATAATATTCAATTCACTAAAATGTCTTTTATGAAATTGAGTCCATTACTTGTATGTTTGCTCAATTAATAGATTCAAATATAATATTTTTCACATATTATATTTTTCTCACCAATTAAAGCAAATGACATTAACAATAAATTTAAAATCAAAATAATTCAATTTTTCAATTTTTAGAATTTTAAAATCTGTTAGGGATAAATGAATTGTCAATATTGTGTTGAAGTTAAATTATGTAATTTTCTCAATTGTGTCCTTTGCCTTAACGCAATTTGAAATGATTTATATAATCTTCAGGCAAATTGTTTAAGAAAAAGCAAAAGCAATGGATTGTAATAAGAAGGTTCTGCACTCCCATGTAGGGATATATG
The DNA here is from genome assembly GCA_020883675.1 of Bruguiera gymnorhiza. Classification (NCBI taxonomy): domain Eukaryota; kingdom Viridiplantae; phylum Streptophyta; class Magnoliopsida; order Malpighiales; family Rhizophoraceae; genus Bruguiera; species Bruguiera gymnorhiza. The sequence continues at coordinate 79,523 of JAIRCJ010000248.1, forward strand.
CTTAACACAACAATGAAACTTGGGATTGCTATTTATAATATTCATCCACTAAGTTGTATTTTATGCAATTGAGTCCATTACTTATATTTTTATCCAATTAAGATATTCAAATATTGTATTTTTCTCACCAATCAAATCAAATGACATTAATAATAAATTTAAAAATCAAAATATTCCATTTTTGATATTTTTAGAATTTTAAAATCTACTAAGGATAAATGAATTGTCAATATTCTGTTGAATTCAAATTTTGCAATTTTCTTAATTGTTTCCTTTGCCTCAATGCAATTTGAAATGATTTATAGAATTCTTGTCTTCTAACAAATTACTTATGAAAAAAGGAAAAGCAATGGACTCTAATAAGATGGTTCTCCACTCCAATTTAGGGATATATGCTTCACACAACCTTAAAACTTGAGATTACTATTTATAATATTTATTCACTAAAGTTTCTTTTATGCAATTGAGTCCATTACTTGTATTTTTGTTCAATTAACATATTCAAATATTTTATTTTTCTCACCAATTAAATCAAACAACATTAACATTAAATTTCAAAATCAAAATATTTCAATTTTGCAATATTTTGAATTTTACAATCTGCTAGGGATAAATAAATTGTTAATACTCTATTGAATTTCAATTTTGCAATTTTCAGAATTGTCTCCTTTGCCTCAATGCAATTTGAAATGATTTATATAATCTTCAGCCAAATTACATAAGAAAAAAACAAACGTAATGGACTGTAATAAGAAGGTTCTACACTCCCATCTCGGGATATATACTTAACACAACAATGAAACTTGGGATTGCTATTTATAATATTCATCCACTAATTGTATTTTATGCTATTGAGTTTATTACTTGTATTTTTGTTCAATTAAGATATTCAAGTATTGTATTTTTCTCACCAATCAAATCAAATAACATTAACAATAAATTTAAAAATCAAAATATTGCATTTTTGCAATTTTTAGAATTTTAAAATCTGCTAGGGATAAATGAATTGTCAATACTCTGTTGAATTTAAATTTTGTAGTTTTCTTAATTGTCTCCTCGACTTCAATGCAATTTGAAATGATTTATAGAATTCTTGTCTTCAGACAAATTACTCAAGAAAAAGGAAAAGCAATGGACTCTAATAAGATGGTTCCCCACTCCTATCTAGGGATATATGCTTCACCCAACCTTGAAACTTGAGATTGATATTATAATATTCATCCACTAAAGTGTCTTTTATGCAATTGAGTCCATTACTTGTATTTTTGCCCAATTAACATATTCAAATATTATATTTTTCACATATTATATTTTTCTCAGCAATTAAATCAAACGACATTAATAATAAATTTAAAAATCAAAATGTTTCAATTTTGCAATTTTTAGAATTTTAAAATCTGCTAGGGATAAGTGAATTGTCAATACTCTGTTCAATTTAAATTTTGCAATTTTCTAATTTGTCTCCTTTGCCTAAACACAATTTGAAATGATTTATATAATCTCCAGGCAAATTACTTAAGAAAAAGCAAAAGCAATAGATTGTAATAAGAAGGTTCTGTACTTCCATTTAGGGATATATGCTTAACACAAAAATGAAACTTAGGATTGCTATTTATAATATTCATCCACTAAATTGTGTTTTATGCAATTGAGTCCATTACTTGTATTTTTGTTCAATTAACATATTCAAATATTGTATTTTTCTCACCAATCAAATCAAACGACATTAATAATAAATTTAAAAATCAAAATATTGCATTTTTGCAATTTTTAGAATTTTAAAATCTACTAGGGATAAATGAATTGTCAATACTCTGTTGAATTTAAATTTTGCAATTTTCTTAATTGTCTCCTCGGCCTCAATGCAATTTGAAATGATTTATAAAATTCTTGTCTTTAGACAAATTACTCAAGAAAAAGGAAAAACAATGGACTCTAATAAGATGGTTCCCCACTCCTATCTAGGGATATATGCTTCACCCAACCTTGAAACTTGAGATTGCTATTATAATATTCATCCACTAAATTGTCTTTTATGCAATCGAGTCCATTACTTGTATTTTTGCCCAATTAACATATTCAAATATTATATTTTTCACATATTATATTTTTCTCAGCAATTAAATCAAACGACATTAATAATAAATTTAAAAATCAAAATGTTTCAATTTTGCAATTTTTAGAATTTTAAAATCTGCTAGGAATAAGTGAATTGTCAATTCTCTGTTGAATTTAAATTTTGCAATTTTCTAATTTGTCTCCTTTGCCTAAACACAATTTGAAATGATTTATATAATCGCCAGGCAAATTACTTAAAAAAAAGCAAAAGCAATGGACTGTAATAAGAAGGTTATGTACTTCCATCTAAGGATATATGCTTAACACAACAATGAAACTTAGGATTGCTATTTATAATATTCATCCACTAAATTGTGTTTTATGCAATTGAGTCCATTACTTGTATTTTTGTTCAATTAACATATTCAAATATTGTATTTTTCTCACCAATTAAATCAAATGACATTAACAACAAATTTAAAAATCAAAATATTGCACTTTTGCAATTTTTAGAATTTTAAAATCTGCTAGGGATAAATAAATTGTCAATAATCTGTTGAATTTAAATTTTGAAAATTTCTTAATTGTCTCTTTTGCCTCAATGGAATTTGAAATGATTTATAGAATTCCAGTGTTTGGACAAATTACATAAGAAAAGGAAAAGCAATGGACTCTAAAAAGATGGTTCCGCACTTCCATCAAGGAATATATGCTTCACACAACATTGAAACTTAAGATTGCTATTTATATTATTCATCCATTAAAATGTCTTTTATGCAATTGAGTCCATTACTTGTATTTTTGTTCAATTAACATATTCAAATATTATATTTTCACATATTATATTTTACTCACCAATTAAATCAAACGACATTCATAATAAATTTAAAAATCAAAATATTTCAATTTTGCAATTTTTAGAATTTTAAAATCTGCTAAGGATAAGTGAATTGTCAATACTCTATTGAATTTAAATTTTGCAATTTTCTAATTTTCTTGCTTTGCATAAACTCAATTTGGAATGATTTCTATAATCTTTAGGCAAATTACTTAAGAAAAAGCAAAAGTAATGAACTGTAATAGGAAGGTTCTACACTCCCATTGAGGGATATATGCTTAACACAACAATGAAACTTGTAATTGCTATTTATAATATTCATCCACTAAATTATATTTTATGCAATTGAGTCCATTCCTTGTATTTTTGTTCAATTAAGATATTCAAATATTGTATTTTTCTCACCAATTAAATCAAACGACATTAACAATAAATTTAAAAATCAAAATATTCTATTTTGGGAATTTTTAGAATTTTAAAATCTGCTAAGGATAAATGAATTGTCAACACTCTGTATAATTTAAATTTTGCAATTTTCTTAATTGTCTCCTTTGCCTCAATGCAATTTCAAATGATTTATTGAATTCTTGTCTTCTAACAAATTACTTCGGAAAAAGGAAAAGCAATGGACTCTAATAAGATGGTTCCCCACTCCCATCTAGGGATATATGCTTCACACAACCTTGAAACTTGAGGTTCCTATTTATAATATTCATCCATTAAAGTGTATTTTATGCAATTGAGTCCATTACTTGTATTTTTGTTCAATTAAGATATTCAAATATTGTCTTTTTCTCACCAATCAAATCAAACGACATTAACAACAAAATTAAAAATCAAAATATTGCATTTTTGCAATTTTTAGAATTTTAAAATCTGATAGGGATAAATAAATTGTCAATAATATGTTGAATTTAAATTTTTCAATTTTCTTAATTGTCTCCTTTGCTTCAATGGAATTTGAAATGATTTGTAGAATTCCTATTTTCAGAAAAATTACTTAAGAAAAAGGAAATGCAATGGACTCTAATAAGATAGTTCTGCACTCCCATCTAGGGATATATGCTTCACACAACCTTGAAACTTGAGTTTGCTATTTAAAATATTCATCCAGTAAAGTGTCTTTTATGCAATTCAGTCCATTACTCGTATTTTTGTTCAATTAACATGTTCAAATATTATATTTTTCACATATTAAATTTTTTTCACCAATTAAATCAAACGATATGAATAATAAATTTAAAAATCAAAATATTTCAATTTTGCAATTTTTAGAATTTACAAATATGCTAGGACTAAATAAATTGTCAATACTCTGTTGAATTTAAATTTTGCGATTTTTTGAATTGTCTCCTTTGCCTCAATGCTATTTGCAATGATTTATATAATCTTTAGGCAAATTACTTAAGAAAAAGTGAAAGCAATGGACTCTAATAAGAAGGTTCTGCACTCCCATCTAGGGATATATGCTTAACACAACACTGAAACTTGGGATTGCTATTTATAATATTCATCCACTAAAGTGTATTTTATGCAATTGAGTCCATTATTTGTATTTTTGTTCAATTAACTTATTCAAATATTGCATTTTTCTCACCAATCAAATCAAATGACATTAATAATATATTTAAAAATCGAAATGTTTCACTTTTGCAATTTTTGGAATTTTAAAATCTGCTAGGAATAAATGATTTGTCAATACTCTATTGAATTTAAATTTTGCAATTTTCTAAATTGTCTCCTTTGCCTCAACACAATTTGAAACGATTTATATAATTTTCAGGCAAATTACTTAAGAAGAAACAAAAGCAATGGACTGTAATAAGAAGGTTCTGCACTCCCATCTAGGGATATATGCTTAACAAAACATTGAAACTTGGGATTACTATTTATAATATTCATTCACTAAAGTGTATTTTATGCAATTGAGTCCATTACTTGTATTTTTGTTCAATTAACTTATTCAAATATTGTATTTTTCTCGCCAATCAAATCAAACGACATTAACAACAAATTTAAAAATCAAAATATTGCATTTTTGCAATTTTTAGAATTTTAAAATGTGACAAGGATAAATAAATTATCAATAATCAGTTGAATTTAAATTTTTCAATTTTCTTAATTGTCTCCTTTGCCTCAATGCAATTTCAAATGATTTACAGAATTCCTATTTTCCGACAAATTACTTAAGAAAAAGGAAAAGCAATGGACTCTAATAAGATAGTTCCGCAGTCCCATCTAGAGATATATGCTTCCCACAACCTTGAAACTTGAGTTTGCTATTTATAATATTTATCCACTAAAGTGTATTTTATGCAATTGAGTGCATTACTTGTATTTTTGTTCAATTAACTTATTCAAAAATTGTATTTTTCTCACCAATCAAATCAAATGACACTAACAACAAATTTCAAAATCAAAATATTGCATTTTTGCAATTTTTAGAATTTTAAAAACTGCTAGGGACAAATAAATTGTCCATTATGTGTTGAATTTAAATTTTGCAATTTTCTTAATTGTCTCCCTTGCCTCAATGCAATTTGAAATGATTTATAGAATTGTTGTCTTCAGACAAATTAGTTAAGAAAAAGGAAAAGCAATGGATTCGAATAAGATGGTTCCCCACTCCCATCAAGGGATATATGCTTCACACAACCTTGAAACTTAAGATTGCTATTTATAATATTCATCCACTAAAGTGTCTTTTATGCAATTGAGTCCATTACTTGTATTTTTGTTCAATTAAAATATTCAAATATTATATTTTTCACTTATTATATTTTTCTCACCAATTAAATCAAACGACATTAACTATAAATTTAAAAATTAAAATTTTCAATTTTGCAATTTTTAGAATTTTCAAATCTGCTACAGATAAGTGAATTGTCAATACTATGTTGAATTTAAATGTTGCAATTTTTTGAATTGTCTCCTTTGCCTCAACGCAATTTGAAATGATTTATATAATTTTCAGGCAAATTACTTAAGAAAAAGCAAAAGTAATAGACTGTAATAAGAAGGTTTTGCACTCCCATCTAGGGATATATGCTTTACCCAACATTGAAACTTGGGTTTGCTATTTATAATATTCATCCAATAAAGTGTATTTTATACAATTGAGTCCATTACTCGTATTTTTGTTCAATTAACATATTTAAATATTATATTTTTCACATATTATATTTTTCTCACCAATTTCACCAAATATTTCAATTTTGCACTTTTTCGAATTTTAAAATCTGTTAGGGATAAATGAATTGTCAATACTCTGTTGAATTTAAATTTTGCAATCTTCGGAATTGTCTCCTTTACCTCAACGCAATTTGAAATGATTTATAGAATTCCTATCTTCAGACAAATTACTTAAGAGAAAGGAAAACCAATGGAGTCTAAAAGGATGGTTCCCCACTCCTATCTAGGGATATATGCTTTATACAACCTTGAAATTAGGGATAAAGAAATGTCTTTTGTGTTATTAATCTACGATGGTTCCCCACTCCTATTAATCTTTATCCACTGAAATGTCTTTTGTGTTATTAATCTAGGATGGTTCCCCACTCCTATTAATGTTTATCCACTGAAATGTCTTTTGTGAAATTAGGTCCATTACTTGTATATTTTTTCAATTGACATATTCAAATATTATATTTTTCACATATTATATTTTTCTCACCAATTAAATTAAACGACATTAACAATAAATTTAAAAATCACAATATTGCATTTTTGCAATTTTTAGAATTTTAAAATTTGTTAGGGATAAAGAAATTGTTGATAATCTGTAGAATTTAAATTTTACAATTTTCTTAACTGTCTCCTTTGCCTTAATGTAATTTGAAATGATTTATAGAATTCCTGTCTTCAGACAAATTACTTAGGAAAATGGAAAACCAATGAACTCTAAAAAGATGGTTCCTCACTCCCATCTGAGGATATATGCTTAACACAACATTGAAATTTGGGACAGCTATTTATAATATTCATCCACTAAAGTGTATTTTCTGTAATTGAGTCCATTACTTGTATTTTTGTTCAGTTGACATGTTCAAATATTATATTTTTCACATATTATATTTTTCTCACCAATTAAATCAAATGACATTAACAATAAATTTAAAAATCAAAATATTGCATTTTTGCAATTTGTTGGAATTTTAAAATCTGCTAAGGATAAATGAATTGTCAATACTCTGTTGAATTTAACTTTTGCAATTTTCTAGATTGTCTCATTTGCCTCAACGCAATTTGAAATGATTTATATAATTTTCGGGCAAATTACTTAAGAAAAAGCAAAAGTAATGGACTGTACTAAGAAGGTTCTGCACTCCCATTTAGGGATATATGCTTAACACAACATTGAAACTTGGGTTTGCTATTTATAATATTCATCCACTAAAGTGTATTTTATGCAATTGAGTGCATTATTTGTATTTATGTTCAATTAACATATTCAAATATTTAATTTTTGACATATTATATTTTTTCAACCAAATAAATCAAACGACATTAACATTAAATTTAAAAATCAAAATATTTCATTTTTGCAATTCTTCGAATTTTAAAATTTGCTAGAGATAAATGAATTGTCAATACTCTGTTGAATTTAAATTTTGCAATTTTCGGAATTGTCTCTTATGCCTTAACGTAATTAGAAATGATTTATATAATTTTCAGGCAAATTACTTAAGAAAAAGCAAAAGCAATCAACTGTAATAAGAAGGTTTTGCATACCCATCTAAGGATATATGCTTAACACAACGTTAAAACTAGAGACTGCTATTTATAATATTCATCCACTAAAGTGTATTTTATGCAATTAAGTCCATTATTTGTATTTTTGTTCAATTAACATATTCAAATATTATATTTTTCACATATTATATTTTTCTCACCAATTAAATCAAACAACATTAATAATAAATTTAAAAATCAAAATATTTCAATTTTTCAATTTTTTGAATTTTAAAATCTGCTTGGGATAACTGTATTGTCAATACTTTGTTGAATTTAAATTTTGCAATTTTCTAAATTATCTTCTTTGCTTCAACGCAATTTGAAATGATTTATATAATTTTCAGGCAAATTACTTAAGAAAAGTAAAAGCAATGGAATGTAATAAGAAGGTTCTGCACTCCCATTCAGGGATATATGCTTAACACAATATTAAAACTTGGGATTGCTATTTATAATCTTCATCCATGAAAGTATATTTTATGCAATTGAGTGCATTACTTTTATTTTTGTTCAACTAACTTATTCAAATATTGTATTTTTCTCACCAATCAAATTAAAGGACATTAACAAGAAATTTAAAAATCAAAATATTGGATTTTTTCAATTTTTAGAATTTTAAAATCTGTTAGGGATAAGGGATAAAGAAATTGTCAATAATCTGTAGAATTTAAATTTTACAATTTTCCTAATTGTCTCCTTTGCCTCAATGTAATTTGAAATGATTTATAGAATTCCTGTTTTCAGACAAATTACTTAGGAAAAAGGAAAACCAATGGACTCCAAAATGATGGTTCCCCACTCCCATCTGGGGATATATGCTTTGCACAACCTTGAAACTTCAGATTGCTATTTATAATATTTATCCACTAAAGTGTCTTTTGTGGAATTAAGTCCATTTCTTGTATATTTTTTCAATTGACATATTCAAATATTATATTTTTCACATATTATATTTTTCTCACCAATTAAATCAAACGACATAAACAACAAGTTTGAAAATCAAAATATTAGAATTTTAAAATCTGCTAGGGATAAAGAAATTGTTAATAATCTGTAGAATTTAAATTTTGCAATTTTCTTAATTGTCTCCTTTGCCTCAATGTAATTTGAAATGATTTATAGAATTCCTGTCTTCAGACAAATTACTTAGGAAAAAGGAAAACCAATGGACTCTAATAAGATGGTTCCCCAATCCCATCTAGGGATATATGCTTTACACAACCTTGAAACTTAAGATTGCTATTTATAATATTCATATACTAAAGTGTCTTTTATGGAATTGAGTCCATTACTTGTATTTTTGTTCAGTTGACATGTTCAAATATTATATTTTTCACATATTACATTTTTCTCACCAATTAAATCAAACGACATTAACAATAAATTTTAAAATCAAAATATTACATTTTTGCAATTTGTTGGAATTTTAAAATCTGTTTGGGATAAATGAATTGTTAATACTCTGTTGAATTTAACTTTTGCAATTTTCTGAATTGTCTCTTTTGCCTCAACGCAATTTGAAATGATTTATATAATTTTTAGGCAAATTACTTAAGAAAAAGCAAAAGTAATGGACTGTACTAAGAAGGTTCTGCACTCCCATCTAGGGATATATGGTTAACACAACATTGAAACTTGGGTTTGTTATTTATAATACTCATCCACAAAAGTGTATTTTATGCAATTGAGTCCATTACTTGTATTTTTGTTCAATTAACATATTCAAAAATTATATTTTTCACATATTATATTTTCTTACCAATTATATTAAACGACATTAACATTAAAGTTAAAAATCAAAATATTTCATTTTGCAATTCTTCGAATTTTAAAATCTGCTAGGGATAAATGAATTGTCAATACTCTGTTGAATTTAACTTTTGCAATTTTCTGAATTGTCTCCTTCGCCTCAACGCAATTTGAAATGATTTATATAATCTTCTGGCAAATTACTTATGAAAGAGTTGAAACAATGGACTCTAATAAGAAGGTTCTGCACTCCAATCTAGGGATATATACTTAACACAACAATGAAACTAGGGATTGCTATTTATAATATTCATCCACTAAATTGTATTTTATGCAATTGAGTCCATTACTTGTATTTTTGTTAAATTAAGATATTCAAATATTGTATTTGTCTCACCAATCAAATCAAACGAGATTAACAATAAATTTAAAAATCAAAATATTCCACTTTTGCAATTTTTAGAATTTTAAAATTTGCTATTGAATTTAAAGTTTGCAATTTTCTTAATTGTCTCATTTGCCTCAATGCAATTTGAAATCATTTGAAGAATTCTTGACTTCAGAGAAATTTCTTAAGAAAAAGTAAAGCAATGGACTATAATAAGAAGGTTCTGCACTCCCATCTAGGGGTATATGCTTAACACAGCAATGAAACTTGAGATTGCTATTTATAATATTCATCCACTAAATTGTATTTTATGCAATTGAGTTTATTACTTTTATTTTTGTTCAATTAAGATATTCAAATATTGTATTTTTCTCACCAATCAAATCAAACGACATTAACAATAAATTTAAAAATCATAATATTGCATTTTTGCAATTTTTAGAATTTTAAAATCTGCTAGGATAAATGAATTGTTAATACTCTGTTGAATTTAAATTTTGCTATTTTCTGAATTGTCTCCTTTGCCTCAAGGGAATTTGAAATGATTTATATAATCTTTATGCAAATTACTTAAGAAAAAGCAAAAGTAATGCACTATAATAAGAAGGTTCTGCACTCCCATCTAGGGATATGTGCTTAACAAAACATTGAAATTTAGGATTGTTATTTATAATATTCATCTACTAGAGTGTATTTTATGCAATTGAGTTCATTACTTGTAATTTTGTTCAATTAACTTTTTCAAATATTGTATTTTTCTACCAATCAAATCAAACTACATCAACAACAAATTTAAAAATCAAAATATTGCACTTTTGCAATTTTTAGAATTTTAAAATCTGCTAGTGATAAATAAATTGTCAATAATCTGTTAAATTTAAATTTTGAAAATTTCTTAGGAAAGGAATGGACTCTATTAAGATGGTTCCCCACTCCCATCTAGGGATATATGCTTTACACAACCTTGAAACTTGAGATTTATATTTATAATATTCATCCACTAAAGTGTCTTTTATGCAATTGAGACCATTACTTGTATTTTTGTTCAATTAAGATATTCAAATATCATATTTTTCACATATTATATTTTTCTTACCAATTAAATCAAACGACATTAAAAGTAAATTTAAAAATCAAAATATTTCAATTTTGCAATTTTTTGAATTTTAAAATCTGCTAGGGATAAATGAATTATCAATACTCTGTTGAATTTAAATTTTGCAATTTTCTAAATTGTTTCCTTTGCCTTAACCCAATTTGAAATGATTTATATAATCTTCAGGCAAATTACTTAAGTAAAAGCAAAAGTAATGGACTGTTATAAGAAGGTTTTACACTCCCAGCTAGAGATATATGCTTAACACAACGTTGAAACTTGGGATTGCTATTTCTAATATTCATCCACTAAATTCTATTTTATGCAATTGAGTCCATTACTTGCAATTTTGTTCAATTAACTTATTCAAATATTGTATTTTTCTAACCAATCAAATCTAACGACATTAACAACAAATTTAAAAATCAAAATATTGCACTTTTGTAATTTTTAGAATTTTAAAATTTGCTAGGGATAAATTAATTGTCAATAATCTCTTGAATTTAAATTTTGAAAATTTCTTAATAGTCTCCTTTGCCTCAATGCAATTTGTAATGATTTATAGAATTCTTGTCTTCAGACAAATTAGTTAAGAAAAAGGAAAAGGAATGGACTATAACAAGATGGTTCCCCACTCCCATTTAGGGATATATGCTTTACATGACCCTGAAGCTTGAGAATGTTATTTATAATATTCATCCACTAAAGCGTATTTTATGTAATTGAGTCCATTGCTTGTAATTTTGTTCAATTAACTTATTCAAATATTGTATTTTTCTCACCAATCAAATCAAACAACATTAACAACAAATTTAAAAACCAAAATATGTCAATAAACTGTTGAATTTAAATTCTAAAAATTTCTTAATTGTCTCCCTCGCCTCTATGCAATTTTAATTGATTTATAGAATTCTTATATACAGACAAATTAGTTAAGAAAAAGGAAAAGGAATGAACTCTAATAAAATGGTTCCCCACTCCCATCTAGGGATATATGCCTCCCACAACCTTGAAACTTGAGATTGCTATTTATAATATTCATCCACTAAAGTTTCTTTTATGCAATTGAGTCCATTACTTGTATTTTTACTCAATTAACATATTTAAATATTACATTTTTCTCACCAATTAAATCAAACAGCATTAACAATAAATTTAAAAATCAAAATATTTCAATTTTGCAATTTTTCGAATTTTAAAATTTGATAGGGATAAATGAATTGTCAATACTCTGTTGAATTTAAATTTTGCAATTTTTTGAATTGTCTCCTTTGCCTCGACGCAATTTGAAATGATTTATATAATCTTCAGGCAAATTACTTAAGAAAAAGCAAAAGCAATGGACTTTAATAAGAAGGTTTTGCACTCCCATCTAGGGATATATACTTAACACAACATTGAAACTTGGGGTTGCTATTTATAATATTCATCCACTAAAGTGTATTTTATACAATTGAGTCCATTACTTGTATTTTTGTCCAATCAACATATTCAAATATTACATTTTTCACATATTATATTTTTCTCACCAATTAAATCGAACGACATTAACATTAAATTTAAAAATCAAAATATTTCAATTTTCCACTTTTTCGAATTTTAAAATCTACTATAGATAATTGAATTGTCAATACTCTGTTGAATTGAAATTTTACAATTTTTTGAATTGTCTCCTTTGCCTCAATGCAATTTGAAATGATTTATATAATTTTCAGGCAAATTACTTAAGAAAAAGCAAAAGCAATGGACTATAATAACAAAGTTCCCCACTCCTATCAAGGGATATATGCTTCACACAACCTTGAAACTTGAGATTGCTATTTATAATATTCATCCACTAAAGTGTATTTTATGCAATTGAGTCCATTACTTTTATTTTTGTCCAATCAACATATTCAAATATTATATTTTTCACATATTATATTTTTCTTACCAATTAAATCAAACGACATTAACATAAGAAAAAGCAAAAGCAATAGACTGTAATAATATGGTTTGGCACTCCTATCTTGGGATATATGCTTAATACAACATTGAAACTTGGGATTGCTATTTATAATATTCATCCACTAAAGTGTATTTTATGCAATTGAGTCCATTACTTGTATTTTTGTTCAATTAACATATTTGAATATTATAATTTTCACAGATTATATTTTTCTTACCAATTAAATCGAACGACATTAATAATAAATTTAAAAATTAAAATATTTCAATTTTCTAATTTTTAGAAATTTAAAATCTGCTAAGCATAAATGAATTGTCAATTCTCTGTTGAAGTTAAGTTTTGCAATTTTCAGAATTGTCTCCTTTGCCTCAATGCAATTTGAAATGATTTATATAATTTTCAGGCAAATTACTTAAGAAAAAGCAAAAGCAATGGACTGTAATAACAAAGTTCCCCACTCCCATCAAGGGATATATGCTTCACACAACCTTAAAACTTGAGATTGCTATTCATAATATTAATCCACTAAAGTGTATTTTATGCAATTGAGTCCATTACATGTATTTTTGTTCAATTAACATATTCAAATATTATATTTTTCACATATTACATTTTTCTCACCAATTAAATCAAACAGCATTAACAATAAATTTAAAAATCAAAATATTTCAATTTTGCAATTTTTCGAATTTTAAAATCTGGTAGGGATAAATGAATTGTCAATACTCTGTTGAATTTAATTTTTTCAATTTTTTGAATTGTCCCCTTTGCCTCGACGCAATTTGAAATGATTTATATAATCTCCAGCAAATTACGTAAGAAAAAGCAAAAGCAATGGACTTTAATAAGAAGGTTTTGCACTCCCATCTAGGGATAGATACTTCACACAACATTGAAACTTGGGTTGCTATTTATAATATTCATCCACTAAAGTGTATTTTATGCAACTGAGTCCATTACTTGTATTTTTGTTCAATTAACATATTCAAATATTACATTTTTCACATATTATATTTTTCTCACCAATTAAATCGAACGACATTAACATTAAATTTAAAAATCAAAATATTTCAATTTTCCACTTTTTCGAATTTTAAAATCTACTACAGATAATTGAATTGTCAATACTCTATTGAATTGAAATTTTACAATTTTTTGAATTGTCTCCTTTGCCTCAATGCAATTTGAAATGGTTTATATAATTTTCAGGCAAATTACTTAAGAAAAAGCAAAAGCAATGGACTATAATAACAAAGTTCCCCACTCCCATCAAGGGATATATGCTTTACACAACCTTGAAACTTGAGATTGCTATTTATAATATTCATCCACTAAAGTGTATTTTATGCAATTGAGTCCATTACTTGTATTTTTGTTCAATCAACATATTCAAATATTATATTTTTCACTTATTATATTTTTCTTAGCAATTAAATCAAACGACATTAACATAAGGAAAAGCAAAAGCAATGGACTGTAATAACAAAGTTCCCCACTCCCATCAAGGGATATATGCTTCACACAACCTTGAAACTTGAGATTGCTATTTATAATATTCATCCATTAAAGTGTATTTTATGCAATTGAGTCCATTACTTGTATTTTTGTTCAATTAACATATTCAAATATTATATTTTTCTTACCAATTAAATCAAACGGCATTAACATAAGAAAAAACAAAAGCAATGGACTGTAATAATATGGTTTTGCACTCCCATCTTGGGATATATGCTTAACACAACTTTGAAACTTGGGATTACTATTTATAATATTCATCCACTCAAGTGTATTTTATGCAATTGAGTCCATTACTTGTATTTTTGTTCAATTAACATATTTCAATATTATAATTTTCACGTATTATATTTTTCTCACTAATTAATTCGAACGACATTAATAATAAATTTAAAAGTTAAAATATTTCAATTTTCCAATTTTTAAAATTTTAAAATCTGCTAAGGATAAATGAATTGTCAATTCTTTGTTGAAGTTAAGTTTTGCAATTTTCAGAATTGTCTCCTTTACCTCAACGCAATTTGAAATGATTTATATAATCTTCATGCAAATTGCTTAAGAAAAAGCAAAAGCAATGGGCTGCAATAAAAAGGTTCTGCACTCCCATTTAGCGATATATGCTTAACACAACATTGAAACTTGAGATTGCTATTTATAATATTCATCCACTAAAGTGTATTTATGCAATTGAGTCCATTATTTGTATTTTTGTTCAATTAACTTATTCAAATATTATATTTTTCTCACCAATCAAATCAAACGACATTAATAATATATTTAAAAATCAAAATATTGCACTTTTGCAATTTTTAGAATTTTAAATCTGCTAGAGATAAATGAGTTGTCAATACTCTGTTGAATTTAAATTTTGCAAGTTTTTGAATTGTCTCCTTTGCCTCAACATAATTTGGAACGATTTATATAATTTTCAAGCAAATTACTTAAGAAAAAACAAAAAACAAAGGATTTTAATAAGAAGGTTTTGCACTCCTATCTAGGGATATATGCTTAACACAACATTGAAACTTGGGTTTGCTATTTATAATATTCATCCAATAAAGTGTATTTTATGCAATTGAGTCCATTACTGGTATTTTTGTTCAATTAACATATTCAAATATTATATTTTTCACATATTATATTTTTCTCACCAATTAAATTAAAGGACATTAACATTAAATTTAAAAATCAAAATGTTTCAATTTTCCACTTTTTTGAATTTTAAAATCTACTACGGATAATTGAATTGTCAATACTCTGTTGAATTTAAATTTTGCAATTTTTTGAATTGTCTCCATTGGCTCAATGCAATTTGAGATGATTTATATAATTTTCAGGCAAATTACTTAAGATAAAGTAAATGTAATGGACTGTAATAAGAAAGTTCTGCACTCTCGTCTAGGGATATATGCTTAACACAACATTGAAACTTGGGCCTACTATTTATATTATTCATCCAATAAAGTGTATTTTATGCAATGGAGTCCATTACTTGTATTTTTGTTCAATTAACATATCCAAATATTATATTTTTCACATTTCATATTTTTCTCACCAATCTAATCAAACGACATTAACATTAAATTTAAAATCAAATATTTCAATTTTGCACTTTTTCAAATTTTAAAATCTATTACGAATAACTGAATTGTCAATACTCTGTTGAATTTAAATTTTGCAATTTTTTGAATTGTCTCCTTTGCCTCAATGCAATTTGAAATGATTTATATAATTTTGAAGCAAATTACTTAAGAAAAAGCAAAAGCAATGGACTGTAATAACAAAGTTCCCCACTCCCATCAAGGGATATATGCTTCACACAACCTTAAAACTTGAGATTGCTATTCATAATATTCATCCACTAAAGTGTATTTTATGCAATTGAGTCCATTACATGTATTTTTGTTCAATCAACATATTCAAATATTATATTTTTCACATATTATATTTTTCTTACCAATTAAATCAAACGAAATTAACATAAGAAAAAGCAAAAGCAATGGACTGTAATAATATGGTTTGGCACTCCCATCTTGGGATATATCCTTAACACAACATTGAAACTTCGGATTGCTATTTAAAACATTCATCCACTAAAGTGTATTTTATGCAATTGAGTCAATTACTTGTATTTTTTATTAATTAACATATTCAAATATTATATCTTTCACATATTATATTTTTCTTACCAATTAAATCAAACGACATTAACATAAGAAAAAGCAAAAGCAATGGACTTTAATAATATGGTTTGGCACTCCCATCTTGGGATATATCCTTAACACAACATTGAAACTTGGGATTGCTATTTATAATATTCATCCACTAAAGTGTATTTTATGCAATTGAGTCCATTACTTGTATTTTTGTTCAATTAACATATTTAAATATTATAATTTTCATGTATTATATTTTTCTCACCAATTAATTCGAACAACATTAACATAAGAAAAAGCAAAAGCAATGGACTGTAATAATATGGTTTGGCACTCCCATCTTAGGATATATGCTTCACACAACCTTGAAACTTGAGATTGCTATTTATAATATTCATCCATTAAAGTGTATTTTATGCAATTGAGTCCATTACTTGTATTTTTGTTCAATCAACATATTCAAATATTATATTTTTTACATATTATATTTCTCTTACGAATTAAATCAAACAACATTAACATAAGAAAAAGCAAAAGCAATGGACTTTAATAATATGGTTTGGCACTCCCATCTTGGGATATATGCTTAAGACAACATTGAAACTTGGGATTGCTATTTAAAACATTCATCCACTAAAGTGTATTTTATGCAATTGAGTCAATTACTTGTATTTTTTATTAATTAACATATTCAAATATTATATTTTTCACATATTATATTTTTCTTACCAATTAAATCAAATGACTTTAAAATTCAAAATATTGCATTTTTGCAATTTTAAAAATTTTAAAATCTGCTAGGGATAAATAAATTCTCAATAATCTGTTGAATTTAAATTTTGCAATTTTCTTAATTCTCTCCTTTGCCTCAATGCAATTTGAAATGATTTATAGAATTCTTATTTTCAGACAAATTAGTTAAGAAAAAGGAAAAACAATGGATTCTAATAAGATGGTTCTGCACTCCCATTTAGGGATATATGCTTCACACAACATTGAACCTTGGGATTGCTATTTAGAATATTCATCCACTAAAGTGTATTTTATGCAATTGAGTCCATTACTTGTATTTTTGTTCAATTAACTTATTCAAATATTGTATTTTACTCACCAATCAAATCAAACGACATTAACAACAGATTTAAAAATCAAAAAATTGCTTTTTTGCAATTTTTAGATTTTTAAAATCTGCTAGGGATAAAGAAATTGTCAATAATATGTTGAATTTAAATTTTGCAATTTTCTTAATTCTCTCCTTTGCCTTAATGCAATTTGAAATGATTTATAAAATTCCTGTTTTCATACAAATTACTTAAGAGAAAGGAAAAGTAATGGACTATAATAAGATGGTTCCGCACTCCCATCTAGGGATATATGCTTTACACAACCTTGAAACTTGAGTTTGCTATTTATAATATTCATCCACTAAAGTGTCTTTTATGCAATTGAGTCCATTACTTGTATTTTTGTTCAATTAACATATTCAGATATTATATTTTTCACATATTATATTTTTCTCACCAATTAAATCAAACGACTTTAACAATAAATATAAAAATCAAAATATTTCAGTTTTGCAATTTTTAGAATTTTCAAATCTACTAGGGATAAATCAATTGTCAATACTCTGTTGAATTTAAATTTTGCACTTTTCTTAATTGTCTCCTTTGCCTCAATGCAATTTGAAATGATTTATAGAATTCTTGTCTTCAGACAAATTAGTGAAGAAAAAGGAAAAGCAATGGACTCTAATAAGATGGTTCCCCACTCCCATCTAGGGATATATGCTTCACACAACCTTGAAACTTGAGTTTGCTATTTATAATATTCATCCACTAAAGTGTCTTTTTTGCATTTGAGTCCATTACTTGCATTTTTGTTCAATTAACATATTCAACTATTATATTTTTCACATATTATATTTTTCTCACCAATTAAATCAAACAACGTTAACATTAAATTTAAAAATCAAAATATTTCAATTTTGCAATTTTTTGAATTTTAAAATCTACTAGGCATAAGTGAATTGTCTCCTTTACCTTAACGCAATTTGAAATGATTTATATAATCTTCAGGCAAATTACTTAAGAAAAAGCAAAAGCAATGGACTGTAATAAGAAGGTTCTGCACTCCCAGCTAGGGATATATGCTTAACACAACATTCAAACTTAGGATTGCTATTTATAATATTCATCCACTAACGTGGATTTTATGCAATTGCATCCATTACTTGTATTTTTCTTCAATTAACTTATTCAAATATTGTATTTTTCTCCCAAGTCAAATCAAACGACATTAACAATAAATTTAATAATAAAAATATTGCATTTTTGCAATTTTTAGAATTTTCAAATCTGCTATGGATAAATGAATTGTCAGCACTCTGTTTAATTTAAATTGTGCAATTTTCTAAATTGTCTCATTTCCCTCAACGCAATTTGAAATGATTTATATAACCTTCAGGCAAATTACTTAAGAAAAAGCAAAAGCAATGGACTGTAATAAGAAGGTTCTGGACTCCCATCTTGGGATATATGCTTAATACAACATTGAAACTTCAAATTGCTATTTATAATATTCATCCATTAACATGTATTTAATGCAATTAAGTCCATTACTTGTATTTTTGTTCAATTAACTTGTTAAGATAATGCATATTTCTCGCCAATGAAATCTAACGACATTAACGACAAATTTAAAAATTGAATTTTTGCATTTTTTCAATTTTTAGAATTTTAAAATCTGCTAGGGATAAATAAATTGTCAATAATCTACATAATTATAATTTTAAAATTTTCTTAATTGTCCACTTTGCCTTAATGCAATTTGAAATGATTTATAGAATTCTTGTCTTCAGACAAATTGCTTAAAAAAAAGGAAAAGTAATGGACTCAAATAAGATGTATTTTATACAATTGAGTCTATTACTTGTATTTCTGTTCAATTAACATATTTAAATATTATATTTTTCACATATTATATTTTTCTCTCCAATTAAATCAAACGACATTAAGAATAAATTTAAAAATCAAAATATTTCAATTTTGCAATTTTTTGAACTTTAAAATCTACTAAGGATAAGTGAATTGTCAATACTCTGTTCAAATGAAATTTTGCAATTTTCTAAATTGTCTCCTTTGCCTCAACGCAATTTGAAATGATTAATATAATTCTCGGGCAAATTACTTAAGAAAAAGCAAAAGCAATGGACTATAATAAAAAGGTTGTGTACTCCCATCTAGGGATATATGCTTAACACAATAATGAAACTTGGGATTGCTATTTATAATACTCATCCACTAAATTGTATTTTATGCAATTGAGTCCATTACTTGTATTTTTGTTCAGTTAAGATATTCAAATATTGTATTTTTCTCAGCAATCAAATCAAACGACATTAACAATAAATTTAAAAATCAAAATATTCCATTTTTGCAATTGTTAGAATTTTAAAATCTGCTAAGGATAAATGAATAGTCAATACTCTCTTGAATTTAAATTTTGCAATTTTCTTAATTGTCTCCTTTGCCTCAATGTAATTTGAAATGATTTAGAGAATTCTTATGTTCAGAGAAATTACTTAAGAAAAAGGAAAAGCAATGGACTCTAATATGATGGTTCCCCACTCCCATCTAGGGATATATGTTCCACACAACTATAAAACTTCGGATTGTTATTTATAATATTCATCCACTAAAGTGTTTTTTATGCAATTGAGCCCATTACTTGTATTTTTGTTCAATTAACACATTAAAATATTATACTTTTCACATATTATATTTTTTTCACCGAATAAATCAAATGACATTAACATTAAATTTAAAAATAAAAATATTTCAATTTTACAATTTTTTGAATTTTAAAATCTGCTAGGGATAAATGAATTGTCAATACTCTCTTGAATTTAAATTTTGCAATTTTCTGAAGTGTCTCCTTTGCCTTAACGCAATTTGAAATGATTTATATAATCTTGGGGCAAAAATAATTGACTGTAATAAGAAGGTTCTGCACTCCCAGCTATGGATATATGCTTAACATAACATTGAAACTTGGGACTGCTATTTATAATATTCATCCACTAAAGTGTATTTTATGCAATTGTGTCCATTACTTGTTTATTTGTTCAATTAACATATTCAAATATTATATTTTTCACATATTATATTTTTCTCACCAATTAAATCAAATGACATTAGTAATAAATTTAAAAATCAAAATATTTCAAATTTGCACTTTTTCGAATTTTAAAATCTATTAGGTATAAGTGAATTGCCAGTACTCTGTTGAATTTAAATTTTGTAATTTTCTAAATTGTCTCCTTTGCGTCAACACAATTTGAAATGATTTATATAATTTTCAGGCAAATTACTTAAGAAAAAGCAAAAGCAATGGACTGTAATAAGAAGGTTTTGCACTCCCATCTAGGGATATATGCTTAATACAACATTGAAACTTGGAAGTACTATTTATAATATTCATCCACTAAATTATATTTTATGCAATTGAGTCCATTACTTGTATTTTTGTCCAATTAAGATATTCAAATATTGTATTTTTCTCTCCAATCTAATCAAACAACATTAACAATAAATTTAAAAATTAAAATATTCCATTTTTGCAATTGTTAGAATTTTAAAATCTGCTAGGGATAAATAAATTGTCGATACTCTCTTGAATTTAAATTTTGCAATTTTCTGAATTGTCTCCTTTGCCTCAACGCAATTTGAAATGATTTATATAATCTGAAGGCAAATTACTTAAAAAAAAAAAGCAAAAACAATTAACTGTAATAAAAAGGTTCTGCACTCCTACCTAGAGATATATGCTCTACACAGCCTTGAAACTTGAGATTGCTATTTATAATATTCATCCACTAAAGTGTCTTTTATGGAACTGTGTCCATTACTTGTATTTTTGTTCAATTGACATATTCAAATATTATATTTTTCGCATATTATATTTTTCTCACTAATTAAATGAAACGACATTAACAATAAATTTAAAAATCAAAATATTGCATTTTTGCAATTTTTAGAATTTTAAATTCTTCTAGAGATAAATGAATTGTCACTACTTTGTTGAATTTAACTTTTGCAATTTTTTGAATTGTCTCCTTTGCCTCAACACAATTTGAAATGATTTATATAATTTTCAGGCAAATTACTTAAGAAAAAGCAAAAGCAATGGACTGTAATAAGAAGGTTATGCACTCTCATCTAAGGATATATGCTTAACACAACATTGAAACTTAGGTTTGCTATTTATAATATTCATCCACTAAAGTGTATTTTATGTAATTGAGTCCATTATGTGTATTTTTGTTCAATTAACATATTCGAATATTATATTTTTCACATGTTATATTTTTCTCACCAATCAAACTAAACGACATTAACATTAAATTTAAAAATCAAAGTATTCCATTTTTGCAATTTTTAGAATTTTAAAATCTACTCGGGATAAAGAAATTGTTAATAATCTGTAGAATTTAAATTTTGCAATTTTCTTAATTGTCTCCATTGCCTCAATGTAATTTGAAACGATTTCTAGAATTCCTATCTTTAAACAAATTACTTAGGAAAAAGGAAAACCAATGGACTCTAAAAAGATGGTTCCCCACTCCCATTTAGGATATATGTTTTACACAACCTTGAAACTTGAGATTGCTATTTATAATATTGATCCACTCAAGTGTCTTTTATGGAATTGTGTCCATTACTTGTATTTTTGTTCAATTGACATATCCAAATATTATATTTTTCGCATATTATATTTTTCTCACCAATTAAATCAAATGAAATTAACAGTAAATTTAAAAATCAAAATATTGCATTTTTGCAATTTTTAGAATATTAAATTCTTCTAAAGATAAATGAATTGTCACTACTTTGTTGAATTTAACTTTTGCAATTTTTTGAATTGTCTCCTTTGTCTCAACGCAATTTGAAATGATTTATATAATCTTCAAGCAAATTGCTTAAAAAAAAGCAAAAGCAATGGACTGTAATAAGAAGGTTCTGCACTCCCATCTAGGGATATATGTTTAACACAACATTGAAACTTAGGTTTGCTATTTATAATATTCATCCACTAAAGTGTATTTTATGTAATTGAGTCCATTACGTGTATTTTGCTCAATTAACATATTCAAATATTGTATTTTCCACATATTATATTTTTATCACCAATCAAACTAAACGACATTAACATTAAATTTAAAAATCAAAATATTCCATTTTTGCAATTTTTAGAAATTTAAAATCTGCTCGAGATAAAGAAATTGTTAATAATCTGTAGAATTTAAATTTTGCAATTTTCTTAATTGTCTCCTTTGCCTCAATGTAATTTGAAATGATTTACAGAATTCCTATCTTTAGACAAATTACTTAGGAAAAAGGAAAACCAATGGACTCTAAAAAGATGGTTCCCCACTCACATTTGGGATACATACTTTACACAACCTTAAAACTTGAAATTGCTATTTATAATATTGATCCACTAAAGTGTCTTTTATGGAATTGGGTTCATTACTTATATTTTTGTTCAATTGACATATTCAAATATTATATTTTTCACATATTATATTTTTCTCACCAATTAAATCAATCGACATTAACAATAAATTTAAAAATCAAAATATTGCATTTTTGTAATTTTTAAAATTTTAAAATCTGCTAAGGATAAATGGATTGTCAATACTCTATTGAATTTAACTTTTGCAATTTTCTGAATTGTCTCCGTTGCCTCAACGCAATTTGAAATGATTTATATAATTTTCAGGCAAATGACTTCAGAAAAAGCAAAAACAATCGACTGCAATAAGAAGGTTATGCACTCTCATCTAGGGATATATGCTTCACACAACCCATTACTTGTATTTTTGTTCAATTGACATATTCAAATATTATATTGTTCACATATTATATTTATATAAGTTTTAAGCAAATTACTTAAGAAAAAGTAAAAGTAATGGACTGTAATAAGAAAGTTCTGCAGTCTCATCTAAGGATATATGCTTCACACAACCCATTACTTGTATTTTTGTTCAATTGACATATTCAAATATTATATTGTTCACATATTATATTTATATAAATTTTAAGCAAATTACTTAAGAAAAAGTAAAAGTAATGGACTGTAATAAGAAAGTTCTGCAGTCTCATCTAAGGATATATGCTTAACATAACATTGAAACTTGGGTTTGTTATTTATAATATTCATCCATAAAAGTGTATTTTCTGCAATTGAGTCCATTACTTGTATTTTTACTCAATTAACATGTTCAAATATTATATTTTTCACATATTATATTTTTCTCACCAATTAAATCAAACGACATTAACAATAAATTTAAAAATCAAAATATTGCATTTTTGTAATTTTTAGAATTTTAAAATCTGCTAGGAATAAATGAATTGTCAAACTTTTGCAATTTTCTGAATTGTCTCCTTTGCCTCAACGCAATTTGAAATGATTTATATAATCTTCAAGCAAATTACTTAAGAAAAAGCAAAAGCAATGAATTATAATAAGAAGGTTCTGCACTCCCATCTAGGAATATATGTTTAACACAACATTGAAACTTGGGAGTGTCATTTATAATATTCATCCACTAAATTGTATTTTATGCAATTGAGTCCATTACTTGTATTTTTGTTCAATTAAGATATTCAAATATTGTATTTTTCTCACCAATCAAATCAAACAACATTAACAATAACTTTAAAAATCAAAATATCACATTTTTGCAATTTTTAAAATTTTAAAATCTGCTAGGGATAAATGAATTGTCAGTACTCTGTTGAATTTAAATTTTGTAATTATCAGAATTGTCTCCTTTGCCTCCACGCAATTTCAAATGATTTATATAAATTTCAGGCAAATTACTTAAGAAAAAGCAAAAGCAATGGACTGTAATAACAAGGTTCTGCACTCCCATCTAAGGATATATGCTTAAGACAACATTGAAACTTGGGTTTGCTATTTATAATATTCATCCACTAAAGTGTATTTTATACAATTGAGTCCATTACTTGTATTTTTGTTCAATTAACATATTCAAATATTATATTTTTCTCACCAATGAAATTGAACGACATTAACAATAAATTTAAAAATCAAAATATTTCAAATTTGCAATTTTTCGAATTTCAAAATCTACTAAGGATAAGTGAATTGTCAGTACTCTGTTTAATTTAAATTTTGCAATTTTCTAAATTGTCTCCTTTGCCTAAACGCAATTTGAAATGATTTATATAATCTTCAGGAAAATTAGTTAAGAAATAGCAAAAGCAAGGGACTGTAATAAGAAAGTTCTGCACTCTCATCTAGGAATGTATGCTTAACACAATAATGAAACTTGAGATAGCTATTTATAATACTCTTCTACTAAATTGTATTTTATGTAGTTAAGTCCATTACTTGTATTTTTGTTCAGTTAAGATATTCAAATATTGTATTTTTCTCACCAATCAAATCAAACGACATTAACAATACATTTAAAAATCAAAATATTCCGTTTTTCCAAGTTTTAGAATTTTAAAATCTATCAGGGATAAATGAATTGTCGATGCTCTCTTGAATTTAACTTTTGCAATTTTCTTAATTGTCTTTTTTGCCTTAATGCAATTTGAAATGATTTATAGATTTCTTGTCTTTAGAGAAATTACATAGGAAAATGGAAAAACAATGGACTCTAATAAACCGGTTCCCCACTCCCATCTAGGGATATATGCTTCACACAACCTTGAAACTTGAGATTGCTATTTATAATATTCTTCCACTAAATTGTCTTTTATGTAATTGAATCTATTACTTGTATTTTTGCTCAATTAACTTATTTAAATATTATATTTTTTACATATTATATTTTTCTCACCAATTAAATCAAACGACATTAACAATAAAGTTAAAAATCAAAATATTTCAATTTTGCAATTTTTAGAATTTTAAAATCTGCTAGGGATAAATGAATTTTCAATACTCTATTGAATTTAAATTTTGATATTTTCTGAATTGTCTCTTTTGCCTCAACACAATTTGAAATAATTTATATAATCTTTAGGCAAATTACTTAAGAAAAAGCAAAACGAATGGACTGTAATAAGAAGGTTTTGCACTCCCATCTAGGCATATGTGCTTAACACAACATTGAAACTTGGGATTGCTTTTTATAATATTCACCCACTAAACTATTATTTATGCAATTGAATCCATTACTTGTAATTTTGTTCAATAAAGATATTCAAATATTGTATTTTTTCTCACCAATCAAATTAAACGACATTAACAATAAATTTAAAAATCAAAATATTGCATTTTTGCTATTTTGAAAATTTTAAAATCAACTAAAGCTAAATGAATTGTCAATTCTCTGTTGAATTTAAATTTTGCTATTTTCTAAATTGTCTCCTTTGCATTAACGCAATTTGAAATGATTTATATAATCTTCAGGCAAATTACTTAAGAAAAAGCAAAAGCAATGGACTGTAATAAAAAGGTTCTGCACTCCCATCTAGGGATATATGTTTAACACAACATTGAAACTTAGAAGTGCACTTTATAATATTCATCCATTTAATTGTATTTTATGCAATTGAGTCAATTACTTGTATTTTTGTTCAATTAACACATTCAAATATTGTATTTTTCTCACCAATCAAATCAAACGACAATAACAACAAATTTAAAAATGAAAATATTGCATTTTTGCAACTTTTAGAATTTTAAAATTTGCTAGGGACAAATAAATTGTAAATAATCTATTGAATTTAAATTTTACAATTTTCTTAATTGTCTCCTCTACCCCAATGCAATTTAAAATGATTTATGGAATTCTTGTTTTTTAACAAATTACTTAGGAAAAAGGAAAGAATGGACTCGAATAAGATGGTTCCCCACTCCCATCTAGGGATATATGCTTAACATAATATTGAAACCTTGGATTGCTATTTATAATATTCATCCACTAAAGTGTATTTTATGCAATTGAGTCCATTACTTGTAATTTTGTTCAATTAACCTATTCAAATATTGTATTTTTCTCACCAATCAAATAAAACGACATTAACAACACATTTAAAAATCAAAATATTGCACTTATAATTTTTAGAATTTTAAAATCTGCTAGAGATAAATAAATTGTCAATAATCTGTTGAATTTAAATTTTGAAAATTTCTTAATTGTCTCTTTTGCCTCAATGCAGTTTAAAATGATTTATAGAATTCTTGTCTTCAGTCAAATTAGTTAAGAAAAAGGAAAATAAATGGACTTTAATAAGATGGTTCCCCACTCCCATCTAGGTATATATGCTTCACACAACGTTGAAACTTAAGATTGCTATTATAATATTCATCCACAGAAGTGTCTCAGCAATGACATTAAATGACATTAGCAATAAATTTAAAAATCAAAATATTTCAATTTTGCAATTTTTCGAATTTTAAAATCTGTTAGGGATAAATGAATTGTCAATACTCTATTGAATTTAAATTTTGCAATTTTCTGAATTGTCTCCTTTACCTCAACGCAATTTCAAATGATTTATATAATCATCAGGAAAATTACTTATGAAAAAGAAAAAACAATCGACTGAAATAAGAAGGTTCTGCACTCCCATCTAAGGATATATGCTTAACACAACATTGAAACTGAGGACTGCTATTTATGATATTCATCCACTAAAGCGTATTTTATGCAATTCAATCCATTGCTTGTATTTTTGTTCAATTAAGATATTCAAATATTGTATTTTTCTCACCAATCAAATCAAACGACATTAATAATAAATTTTAAAATCAAATATTGTATTTTTGCAATTTTTAGAATTTTAAAATCTGCTAGGGATAAATGAATTGCCAATTCTCAGTTGAATTTAAATTTTGCTATTTTTCTGAATTGTCTCCTTTACCTCAACGCAATTTGAAATGATTTATATAATCATCAGTCAAATTACTTATGAAAAAGCAAAAGCAATCAACTCTAATAAGAAGGTTTTACACTCCCATCTAGGGATATATGCTTAACACAACATTGAAACTTGGGACTGCTATTTATGATATTCATCCACTAAAGTGTATTTTATGCAATTGAGTCCATTACTTGTATATTTGTTCGATTAAGATATTCAAATATTGTATTTTTCTCACCAATCAAATCAAATGACATTAACAATAAATTTGAAAATCAAAATATTGCATTTTTGCAATTTCTAGAATTTTAAAATCTGCTAGGGATAAATGAATTGTCAATTCTCAGTTGAATTTAAATTTTTTTATTTTTTGAATTGTCTCCTTGACCTCAACGAAATTTGAAATGATTTATATAATCATCAGGCAAATTACTTATGAAAAAGCAAAAGCAATCAACTATAATAAGAAGGTTCTGCACTCCCATATAGGGATATATGCTTAACACAACATTGAAACTTGGGACTGCTATTTATGATATTCATCCACTAAACTTTATTTTATGCAATTAAGTCCATTACTTGTATTTTGGTTATATTAAGATATTCAAATATTGTATTTTTTACACTAATCAAATCAAACGACATTAACAATAAATTTAAAAATCAAAATATTGCATTTTTGCAATTTTTAGAATTTTAAAATCTGCTAGGGATAAATGAATTGTCAACACTCTCCTGAATTTAAATTTTGCAATTTTCTAAATTGCCTCCTTTGCCTCAACGCAATTTGAAATGATTTATATAATCTTCAGGCAAATTACTTAAGAAAAAGCAAAACCAATTAACTGTAATAAGAAGATTCTACACTCCCGTCTAAAGATATATGCTTAACACAACATTGAAACTTGGGTTTTCTATTTATAATATTCATCCACTAAATTGTATTTGATGTAATTGAGTCTATTACATGTATTTTTGTTCAATTAAGATATTTAAATATTGTATTTTCTAAATTGCCTCCTTTGCTTCAACACAATTGGAAATGATCTATATAATCTTTAGACAAATTACTTAAGAAAAAGCAAAAGTAATGGATTGTAATAAGAAGGTTATGCACTCCTTTCTAGGGATATATGCTTAATACAACATTGAAACTTGGGAGTGCTATTTATAATATTCATTCACTAAAGTGTATTTTGTGCAATTGAGTCCATTAGTTGTATTTTTGTTCAATTAAGATATTCAAATATTGTATTTTTCTCAGCAATCAAATCAAACGATACTAACAACAAATTTAACAATCAAAATATTGCATTTTTGAAATTTTTAGAATTTTCAAATCCGCTAGAGATAAATAAATTGTCAATAATCTGTTGAATTTAAATTTTGAAATTTTCTTCATTGTCTCCTTTGCCTCAATGCAATTTGAAATGATTTATAGAATTCTTCTCTTCAGGCAAATTAGTTAAGAAAAAGGAAAAGCAATGGACTCTAATAAGATGGTTCCCCACTCCCATCTAGAGATATATGCTTCGCACAACCTTGAAATTTGAGATTGCTATTTATGATATTCATCCACTAAAGTGTATTTTATGCAATTAAGTCCATTACTTGTATTTTTCTCACCAATCAAATCAAACAACATTAACAATAAGTTTATAAATCAAAATATTGTATTTTTGCAATTTTTAGAATTTTAAAATCTACTAGGGATAAATGAATTGTCAATACTCTGTTCAATTTAAATTTTGCAATTTTCTTAATTGTCTCCTTTATCTCACAGCAATTTGAAATGATTTATAAAATTCTTGTCTTCAGACAAATTTCTTAAGAAAAAGGACAACCAATGGACTCTAACAAGGTGGTTCCCCACTCTTATCTAGGGATATATGCTTCACACAACCTTGAAACTTGAAATTGTTATTTATAATATTCATCCACTAAAGTGTCTTTTATGCAATTTAGTCCATTACTTGTATTTTTACTCAATAAACATATTCAAATATTCTATTTTTCACATATTATATTTTTCTCACCAATTAAATGAAACGATATTAACAATAAATTCAAAAATCAAAATATTTCAATTTTGCAATTTTTTGAATTTTAAAATCTACTATGGATAAGTGAATTGTCAGTACTCTGTTCAATTTAAATTTTGCAATTTTCTGAATTGCCTTCTTTGCCTTAACACAATTTGAAATGATTTATATAATCTTCAGGCAAATTACTTAAGAAAAAGCAAAAGCAATAGACTGTAATAAGAAGGTTCTGCACTCCCATCTAGAGATATATACTTAACACAACATTGAAACTTGAGATTGCTATTTATAATATTCATCCACTAAATTGTATTTTATGCAATTGTGTCTATTACTTGTATTTTTGTTCAATTAAGATGTTCAAATATTGTATTTTTCTCACCAATCAAATCAAACGACATTAACAATAAATTTAAAAATCAAAATATTGCACTTTTGCTATTTTTAGAATTTTAAAATCTGAGAGGGATAAATAAATTATCAATAATCTGTTGAATTTAAATTTTGAAAATTTCTTAATTGTCTCCTTTGCCTCAATGCAATTTGAAATGATTTATATAGTCATCAGGCAAATTACTAATGAAAAAGCAAAAGCAATTGACTGTAATAAGAAGGTTCTGCACTATCATCTTGGGATATATGCTTAACACAACATTAAAACTTAGGACTGTTATTTATGATATTCATCCACTAAAGTGTATTTTATGCAATTAAGTCCATTACTTGTATTTTTGTTCAATTAAGATATTCAAATATTGTATTTTTCTTGCCAATCAAATCAAACGACATTAGTAATAAATTTAAAAATCAAAATATTGCATTTTTGCAATTTCTAGAAGTTTAAAATCTGTTAGGGATAAATGAAATGTCAATTCTCTATTGAATTTAAATTTTGCAATTTTCTAAATTGACTCCTTTGCCTCAACGCAATTTGAAATGATTTATATAATCATCAGGCAAATTACTTATGAAAAAACGAAAGCAATCGACTGTAATAAGAAGGTTCTGCACTCCAATCTAGGGATATATGCTTAACACGTCTTATTACTTGGGACTGCTATTTATGATATTCATCCACTAAAGTGTATTTTATGCGATTAAGTCCATTACTTGTATTTTTGTTCAATTAAGATATTCAAATATTGTATTTTTCTCATCAATCAAATCAAACGACATTAATAATAAATTTAAAAATCAAAATATTGCATTTTTGCAATTTTTAGAATTTTAAAATTTGCTAGGGATAAATGTTTTGTCAATACTCTGTTGAATTAAACTTTTACAACTTTCTGACTTGTCTCGTTTGCCTCAACACAATTTGAAATGATTTATATAATCTTCAGGCAAATTACTTAAAAAACGGCCAAAGCAAAGGACTGTAATAAGAAGGTTCTGCACTCCCATCTAGGGATATATGCTTAACACAATTGCCTTCTTTGCCTTAACGCAATTTGAAATGATTTATATAATCTTCAGGCAAATTACTTAAGAAAAAGCAAAAGCAATAGACTGTAATAAGAAGGTTCTGCACTCCCATCTAGAGATATATGCTTAACATAACATTGAAACTTGAGATTGCTATTTATAATATTCATCCACTAAATTGTATTTTATGCAATTGTGTCTATTAGTTGTATTTTTGTTCAATTAAGATGTTCAAATATTGTATTTTTCTAACCAATCAAATCAAACGACATTAACAATAAGTTTAAAAATCAAAATATTGCATTTTTGCAATTTTTAAAATTTGAAAATCTGCTAGGGATACATAAATTGTCAATAATTTGTTAAATTTAAATTTTGCAATTTTCTTAATTGTCTCTTTTGCCTCAATGCAATTTGAAATGACTTATAGAATTCTTGACTTCAGACAAATTACTTAAAAAAAAGGTAAAGCAATGGACTCTAATAAGATGGTTCCGCACTCCCATTTAGGGATATATGCTTCACACAATCTTGAATCTTGGGATTGCTATTTAAAATATTCATCCACTAAAGTGTCTTTTATGGAATTCAGTCCATTACTTGTATTTTTGTTCAATTCACATATTCAAATATTATATTTTTCACATATTATATTTTTCTCAGCAATTAAATCAAATGAAAATATGAAAATATTTTCAATTTTGTAACTTTTAGAATTTTAAAATCTGTTAGGGATAAAGGAATTGTCAATACTCTATTGAATTTAAAATTTGCAATTTTATAAATTATCTCCTTTGCCTCAACGCAATTTGAAATGATTTATATAATCTCTAGGCAAATTACTTATTAAAATGCAAAAGCAACGGACTATAATAAGAAGGTTCTACACTCCTATCTAGGGATATGTGCTACGCACAACATTGAAACTTGGGATTGCTATTTATAATATTCATCCACTAAAGTGTATTTTATGCACTTTAGTCCATTACTTGTAATTTTGTTTAATTAAGATATTCAAAAGTTGTATTTTTCTCACCAATCAAATCAAACGACATTAACATTAAATTTAAAAATCAAAATGTTTCATTTTTGCACTTTCTAGATTTTTAAAATCTGCTAGGGATAAATGAATTGTCAATTCTGTGTTGAATTTAAATTTTGCTATTTTCTAAATTGTCTCCTTTACCTCAACGCAATTTGAAATAATTTATATAATCTTCAGGCAATGGAATGTAAGAAGAAGGTTCTACACTCCCATCTAGGGATATATACTTAACACAACATTGAAACTTGGAATTACTGTTTATAATATTCATCCACTAAAGTGTATTTGATGCAATTGAGTCCATTTCTTGTATTTTTGTTCAATTAAGATATTCAAATATTGTATTTTTCTCACCAATTAAATCAAACGACAATAACAATAAATTTAAAAATCAAAATATTTTAATTTTGCAATTTTTCGAATTTTAAAATCTGCTGGGGATAAATGAATTGTCAATTCTCTATTGAATTTAAATTTTGCTATTTTCTGAATTGTCTCCTTTGCCTCAACGCAATTTGAAATGATTTTTATAATCATCAGGCAAATTATTTATGAAAAACCAAACGCAATCGACTGTAATAAGAAGGTCCTGCACTCCCATCTAGGGATATATGTTTAACACAACATTGAAACTTAGGACTGCTATTTATGATATTCATCCACTAAAGTGTATTTTATGCAATTAAGTCCATTACTTGTATTTTTGGTCAATTAAGATATTCAAATATTTTATTTTTCTCACCAATCAAATCAAACAACATTAACAATAAATTTAAAAATCAAAATATTGCATTTTTACAATTTTTAGAATTTAAAAATTTGCTAAGGATAAATGAATTGTCAATACACTCTTGAATTTAAATTTTTCAATTTTCTTAATTGTCTCCTTTGCCTCAATGCAATTTCAAATGATTTATAGAATTCTTGTCTTCAGACAAATTACTTGTGAAGGAAAAGCAATGAACTCTAATAAGGTGGTTCCCCACTCCTATCTAGGGATATATGCTTCACACAACCTTGAAACTTGAGATTACTATTTATAATATTCATCTACTAAAGCATCTCTTATACAATTGAGTCCATTACTTGTATTTTTACTCAATTAACATATTCAAATATTATATTTTTCACATATTATATTTTTTTCACCAATTAAGTCAAAACGACATTAACAATAAATTCAAAAATCAAAATATTTCAATTTTGCAATTTATAGAATTTTAAAATCTACTAGGGATAAATGAATTGTCAATACTCTATTGAAGTTAAATTTTGCAATTTTCTGAATTGTGTCCTTTGCCTCAACGCAATTTGGAATGATTTATATAATCTTCAGACAAATTACTTAAGAAAAAGAAAAGGCAATAGACTTTAATAAGAAGATTCTGCACTTCCATCTAGAGATATATGCTTAACACAACATAGAAACTTGGGTTTGCTATTTATAATATTCATCCACTAAATTGTATTTTATGCAATTGAGTCCATTACTTGTATTTCTGTTCAATTAACAAATTCAAATATTATATTTTTCATATATTATATTTTTCTTGACAATTAAATTGAACGACCTTAACAATAAATTTAGAAATCAAAATATTTCAATTTTGCAATTTTTCGAATTTTAAAATCTACTAGAGATAAATGAATTGTCAATACTCTATTGAATTTAAAGTTTGCAATTTTCTGAATTGTCTCCTTTGCCTCAAAGTAATTTGAAATGATTTATATAATCTTCAAGCAAATTGCTTAAGAAAAAGCAAAAACAATGGATTGTAATAAAAAGGTTTTGTAATCCCATCTAAGGTTATATCTTTAACACAACATTGAAACTTGGGATTGTTATTTATAATATGCATCCACCAAAGTGTATTTTATGCAATTGAGTCCATTACTTGTATTTTTGCTCAATTAAGATATTCAAATATTGTAATTTTTGCACCAATAAAATCAAATAACATTTACAATAAATTTAAAAATCAAAATATTGCATCTTTGCAATTTCTAGAATTTTAAAATTTGCTAGGGATAAATGAATTGTCAATACTCTGTTGAATTTAAATTTTGCAATTTTCTGAATTGTGTCCTTTGCCTCAACGCAATTTGAAATGATTTATATAATCTTTTGGCAAATTACTTGAGAAAAAGCAAAAGCAATAGACTGTAATAAGAAGATTTTGCACTCCCATCTAGAGATATATGCTTAACACAACATTGAAACTTGGGTTTGCTATTTATAATATTCATCCATTAAATTGTATTTCATGCAATTGAATCCATTACTTGTATTCCTGTTTAATTAACATATTCAAATATTATATTTTTCACATATTATATTTTTCCCAGCAATTAAATTAAATGACATTAACAATAAATTTAGAAATCAAAATATTTCAATTTTGCTATATTTCGAATTTTAAAATCTGCTAGGGATAAATGAATTTTCAATACTCTATTGAATTTAAATTTTGCAATTTTCTGAATTGTCTCCTTTGCCTCAAATTTATTTGAAATGATTTATATAATCTTCAGGCAAATTACTCAAGAATAAGCAAAAGGAATGGATTGTAATAAGAAGGTTCTGTAATCCCATCTAAGATTATATCCTTAACACAACATTAAAATTTAGAATTGCTATTTATAAAATTCATCCACTAAAGTGTATTTTGTGCAATTGAGTCCATTAGTTGTATTTTTGTTCAATTAAGATACTCAAATATTGTATTTTTCTCACCAATCAAATCAAACGACATTAAGAATAAATTTAAAAATCAAAATATTGCATTTTTGTAGGTTCTATAATTTTAAAATCTACTAAGAATAAATGAATTGCCAATTCTCTATTGAATTTAAATTTTGCTATTTTCTGAATTGTCTCCTTTGCCTCAATGCAATTTGAAATGATTTATATAATCATCAGGCAAATTACTTATGAAAAAGCAAAAGCAATCGACTGTAATAAAAAGGTTATGCACTGCCATCTAGGGATATATGCTTAACACAACATTGAAATTTGGACTACTATTTATGATATTCATCCACTAAAGTGTATTTTATGCAATTAAGTCCATTACTTATATTTTTGTTCAATTAAGATATTCAAATATTGTATTTTTCTCACCAATCAAATCAAACGACATTAACAATAAATTTAACAATCAAAACTTTGCATTTTTTCAATTTTTAGAATTTTAAAATCTGCTAGGGTTAAATGAATTATCAATACTCTGTTGAATTTAAATTTTGCAATTTTCTTAATTCTCTCTTTTGCCTCAACGCAATTTGAAATGATTTATAGAATTCTTGTCTTTAGACAAATTACTTAAGAAAAAGGAAAAGCAATGGACTCTAATAAGATGGTTTCGCACTCCCATCTAGGGATATATGCTTGACACAATTTTGAAACTTGGGATTGCTATTTATAATATTCATCCACTAAAGTGTCTTTTATGCAATTCAGTCCATTACTTGTATTTTTGTTCAATTAACATATTCAAATATTATATTTTTCACATATTATATTTTTCTCACCAATTAAATCAAACAACATTAACAATAAATTCAGAAATCAAAATATTTCAATCTTGTAATTTTTAGAATTTTAAAATCTACTAGGGATAAATCAATTGTCAATAGTCATTTAAAGTTAAATTTTGCAATTTTCTTAATTGTCTCCTTTGCCTCAATGCAATTTGAAATGATTTATAGAATTCTTCTCTTCAGACAAATTACTTAAGAAAAAGGAAAAGTAATGGACTCTAATAAGGTGGTTCCCCACTCCTATCTAGGGATATATGCTTCACACAACCTTGAAACTTGAGATTGCTATTTATAATATTCATCCACTAAAGTGTCTTTTATGGAATTCAGTCCATTACTTGTATTTTTGCTCAATTAACATATTCAAATATTATATTTTTCACATATTATAATTTTCTCACCAATTAAATCAAACGACATTAATAATAAATTTAAAAATCAAAATATTTCAATTTTGCAATTTTTAGAATTTTAAAATCTGCTAGCGATAAATGAATTGTCAATACTCTATTGAATTTAAATTCTCCAATTTTTTGAATTGTCTCCTTTGCCTCAAAGTAATTTGAAATGATTTATATAATCTTCAGGCAAATTACTTAAGAAAAAGTGAAAGTAATGGATTGTAATAAGAAGGTTATGTAATCCCATATAGGGTTATATCTTTAATACAACATTGAAACTTGGGATTGTTATTTATAATATTCATCCACCAAAGTGTATCTTATGCAATTGAGTCCATTACTTGTAATTTTGTTTAATTAAGATATTCAAATATTGTATTTTTCTCACCAGTCAAATCAAAGGATATTAACAATAAATTTTAAAATCTGCTAGGGATAAATGAATTGTCAATACTTTGTTGAATTTAAATTTTGTTATTTTCTGAATTGTCTCCATTGTCTCAACACAATTTGAAATGATTTATATAATCTGCAGGCAAATTACTTAAGAAAAAGCAAAAGCAATGGACTGTAATAAGAAGGTTCTACACTCACATCTAGGGATATGTCCTTAACACAACTTTGAAACTTGAGATTGCTATTTATAATATTCATCCACTAAAGTGTATTTTATGCAATTGAGTCCATTACTTGTAATTTTTTCAATTAAGATATTCAAATATTGTATTTTTCTCACCAATCAAATCAAACGACGTTAACAATAAATTTAAAAATCAAAATATTACATTTTTGCAATTTCTAGAATTTTAAAATCTGCTAAGGATAACTGATTGTCAATTCTCCGTTGAATTTAAATTTTGCTATTTTCTGAATTATCTCCTTTGCCTCAACGCAATTTGAAATGATTTGTATAATTTTCAAGCAAATTACTTAAGAGAAAGCAAAAGCAATGGACTGTAATAAGAAGGCTCTACACTCCCATCTTGCGATATATGCTTAAGACAACATTGAATCTTAGGATTATTATTTATAATATTCATCCACTAAAGTGCATTTAATGCAATTGAATCCATTACTTGTATTTTTGTTCAAGTAACTTATTCAAATATTGTATTTTTCTCACCAATCAAATCAAATAACAGTAACAACAAATTTAAAAATCAAAACATTGAATTTTTGCAATTTTTAGAATTTTAAAATCTGCTAGGGATAAATAAATTGTCAATAATATGTTGAATTTAAATTTTGCAATTTTTTTAATTGTCTGCTTTGCCTCAAGGCAATTTGAAATGATTTATAGAATTCTTGACTTCAGACAAATTACTTAAGAAAAAGGAAAAGCAATGGACTCTAATAAGATGGTTTTGCACTCCCATCTACGGATATATGCTTCACCCAATCTTGAAACTTGGAATTGCTATTTGTAATATTCATCCACTAAAGTGTCTTTTTTACAATTGAGTCCATTACTTGTATTTTTTTTTCAATTCACATATTCAAATATTATATTTTTCATATATTATATTTTTCTCACCAATTAAATCAAACGACATTAACAATAAATTTAAAAATGAAAATATTTCAATTTTGCAATATATAGAATTTTAAAATCTGTTAGGGATAAATGAATTGTCGATACTCTGTTGAATTTAAATTTTGCAATTTTATAAATTGTCTCCTTTGCCTCAATGCAATTTGAAATGATTTATATAATCTTCAAACAAGTTACTTAAGAAAAAACAAAAGCAATCGACTGTAATAAGAAGGTTATACACTCACATCCAGAGATATATGCTTAAAACAACATTGAAACTTAAGATTGTTATTTATAATATTCATCTACAAAAGTGTATTTCATGCAATTGAGTCCATTACTTGTATTTTTGTTCAATTAACTTATTCAAATATTGTATTTTTCCCACCAATCAAATCAAACGACATTAACAACAAATTTAAAAATCCAAATATTGCATTTTTGCAATTTTTAGAATTTTAAAATCTGCTAGGGATAAATGAATTGTCAATACTTTGTTGAATTTCAAATTTTGCAATTTTATAAATTGTCTCCTTTGCCTCAAGGCAATTTGAAATTATTTATATAATCTTTAGGCAAGTTACTTAAGAAAAAAACAAAAGCAATGGATTGTAATAAGAAGGTTCTGCACTCCCATCTAAGGATATCTGCTTAACTCAACATTGAATCTTAGGATTCCTATTTATAATATTCATCCACTAAAGTGTGTTTTATGCAATTGAGTCCATTACTTGTAATTTTGTTCAATTAAGATATTCAAATATTGTATTTTTCTCACCAATCAAATCAAACGACACTAATAATAAATTTAAAAAACAAAATATTTCATTTTTGCAATGTCTAAAATTTTAAAATCTGCTAAGGATAAATAAATTGTCAATTCTTGGTTGAATTGAAATTTTGCTATTTTCTAAATTGTCTCCTTTGCCTTAACGCCATTTGAAATGATTTATATAATCTTCAGGCAAGTTACTTAAGAAAAAGCAAAAGCAATGGATTGTAATTAGAAGGTTCTGCACTCCCATATGGAGATATATGCTTAAAACAACATTGAAACTTGAGATTGTTATTTATAATATTCATCTACAAAAGTGTATTTCATGCAATTGAGTCCATTACTTGTATTTTTGTTCAATTAACTTATTCAAATATTGTATTTTTCCCACCAATCAAATCAAACGACATTAACAACAAATTTAAAAATCCAAATATTGCATTTTTGCAATTTTTAGAATTTTAAAATCTGCTAAGGATAAATGAATTGTCAATACTTTGTTGAATTTAAATTTTTCAATCTTATAAATTGTCTCCTTTGCCTCAAGGCAATTTGAAATGATTTATATAATCTTTAGGCAAGTTACTTAAGAAAAAACAAAAGCAATGGATTGTAATAAGAAGGTTCTGCACTCCCATCTAAGGATATCTGCTTAAC
Organism: Bruguiera gymnorhiza; assembly: GCA_020883675.1. NCBI lineage: Eukaryota > Viridiplantae > Streptophyta > Magnoliopsida > Malpighiales > Rhizophoraceae > Bruguiera > Bruguiera gymnorhiza. Next base: position 118,334 of record JAIRCJ010000248.1, read on the forward strand.
TCAACATTGAATCTTGGGATTCCTATTTATAATATTCATCCACTAAAGTGTGTTTTATGCAATTGAGTCCATTACTTGTAATTTTGTTCAATTAAGATATTCAAATATTGTATTTTTCTCACCAATCAAATCAAACGACACTAATAATAAATTTAAAAAACAAAATATTTCATTTTTGCAATGTCTAAAATTTTAAAATCTGCTAAGGATAAATAAATTGTCAATTCTTGGTTTAATTGAAATTTTGCTATTTTCTAAATTGTCTCCTTTGCCTTAACGCCATTTGAAATGATTTATATAATTTTCAGGCAAGTTACTTAAGAAAAGGCAAAAGCAATGGATTGTAATTAGAAGGTTCTGCACTCCCATATGGAGATATATGCTTAAAACAACATTGAAACTTGAGATTGTTATTTATAATATTCATCTACAAAAGTGTATTTCATGCAATTGAGTCCATTACTTGTATTTTTGTTCAATTAACTTATTCAAATATTGTATTTTTCCCACCAATCAAATCAAACGACATTAACAACAAATTTAAAAATCCAAATATTGCATTTTTGCAATTTTTAGAATTTTAAAATCTGCTAAGGATAAATGAATTGTCAATACTTTGTTGAATTTAAATTTTTCAATCTTATAAATTGTCTCCTTTGCCTCAAGGCAATTTGAAATGATTTATATAATCTTTAGGCAAGTTACTTAAGAAAAAACAAAAGCAATGGATTGTAATAAGAAGGTTCTGCACTCCCATCTAAGGATATCTGCTTAACTCAACATTGAATCTGGGGATTCCTATTTATAATATTCATCCACTAAAGTGTGTTTTATGCAATTGAGTCCATTACTTGTAATTTTGTTCAATTAAGATATTCAAATATTGTATTTTTCTCACCAATCAAATCAAACGACACTAATAATAAATTTAAAAAACAAAATATTTCATTTTTGCAATGTCTAAAATTTTAAAATCTGCTAAGGATAAATAAATTGTCAATTCTCGGTTGAATTTAAATTTTGCTATTTTCTAAATTGTCTCCTTTGCCTCAACGCCATTTGGAATGATTTATATAATCTTCAGGCAAGTTACTTAAGAAAAAGCAAAAGCAATGGATTGTAATTAGAAGGTTCTGCACTCCCATATGGAGATATATGCTTAAAACAACATTGAAACTTGAGATTGTTATTTATAATATTCATCTACAAAAGTGTATTTCATGCAATTGAGTCCATTACTTGTATTTTTGTTCAATTAACTTATTCAAATATTGTATTTTTCCCACCAATCAAATCAAACGACATTAACAACAAATTTAAAAATCCAAATATTGCATTTTTGCAATTTTTAGAATTTTAAAATCTGCTAAGGATAAATGAATTGTCAATACTTTGTTGAATTTAAATTTTGCAATTTTATAAATTGTCTCCTTTGCCTCAAGGCAATTTGAAATGATTTATATAATCTTTAGGCAAGTTACTTAAGAAAAAACAAAAGCAATGGATTGTAATAAGAAGGTTCTGCACTCCCATCTAAGGATATCTGCTTAACTCAACATTGAATCTTGGGATTCCTATTTATAATATTCATCCACTAAGGTGTGTTTTATGCAATTGAGTCCATTACTTCTATTTTTGTTCAATTAACGTGTTCAAATATTATATTTTTCTCACCAATCAAATCAAACGACATTAACAATAAATTTGGAAATCAAAATATTGCATTTTTGCAATTTTTAGAATTTTAAAATCTGCTAAGGATAAGTGAATTTTCCATACTCTCTTGAATTTAAAGTTTTCAATTTTCTGAATTGTCTCCTTTGCCTCAACACAATTTGAAATGATTTGTATAATCTTCAAGCAAATCATTTAAGAAAAGGAAAAAGTAATGGACTGTAATAAGAAGGTTCTGCGCTCTCATATTGGGATATATGCTTAACACAACATTGAAACTTGGGATTACTATTTATAATATTCATCCACTAACGTGCATTTTTCTCACCAATCAAATCTAACGACATTGACAACAAATTTTAAAATCAAAATATTGCATTTTTGCAATTTTTAAAATTTTAAAATCTGCTTTGGGTAAATAAAATGTCAATAAAATGCAAAATTATAATTTTGCAATTTTCTTAATTTTCACCTTTGCCTCAATGCAATTTGAAAAGATTTATAGAATTCTTGTCTTCAGGCAAATTACTTAAGAAAATGGAAAAGCAATGGACTCAAATAAGATGGTTCCCCACTCTTATCTAGGGATATATGCATAACACAACATTGAATCTTGGAATTGCAAGTTATAATATTCATCCACTCAAGTGTATTTTATGCAATTGGGTCTATTACTTGTATTTTTGTTCAATTAACATATTCTAATATTATATTTTTCACATATTATGTTTTTCTCACTAATTAAGTTAAACGACATTAACAATAACTTTAAAAATCAAAATATTCCAATTTTGCAATTTTTTGAATTGTCTCCTTTGCCACAACGCAATTTGAAATCATTTATATAATCTTTTGGCAAATTACTTAAGAAACAGCCAAAGCAATGGCCTATAATCAAAAGGTTCCGCACTCCCATCTAGGAATATATGCTTTACACAAGTTTGAAACTTGAGATTGCTATTTATAATATTCATCCACTAAAGTGTCTTTTATGTAATTGAGTCCATAACTTGTATTTTTGTTCAATTAACATATTCAAATATTATATTTTTCACATATTATATTTTTTTCACCAATTAAATCAAGCTGCATTAATAATAAATTTAAAAATCAAAATATTTCAATTTTGTAATTTTTAGAATTTTAAAATCTGCTAGGTATAAATTAATTGTCAATACTCTGTTAAGTTTAAATTTTAAAATTTTCTTAATTGTCTCCTTTGCCTCAACGCAATTTGAAATGATTTATATAATCTTCAACCAAATTACTTAAGAAAAAACAAAAGTAATCGACAGTAATAAGAAGGTTCTGCACCTCCATCTAGGGATATATGCTTAAAACAACATTGAAACTTGGAATTGCTATTTATAATATTCATTCACTAAAGTGTATTTTATGCAATTGAGTCCATCACCTGTATTTTTGCTCAATTAACATGTTCAAATATAGTATTTTTATCACCAATCAAATCAAATGACATTAACAATAAATTTAAAAATCAAAATATTGCATTTTTTGCAATTTTAAGAATTTTAAAATCTGATAAGGATAAATGAATTGTCAATACTCTGTTGAATTTAAATTTTGCAATTTTTTGAATTGTCTCCTTTGCCTCAACGCAATTTGAAATGATTTATATAATCTTTAGGCAAATTAATTAAGAAAAAGCAAAAGCAATGGACTGTAATAAGAAGGTTCTGCACTCCCATTTAAGGATATATGCTTAACATAACATTGAAACTTGGGATTGCTATTTATAATATTCATCCCATTACTTGTATTTTTGTTCAATTCACTTATTAAAACATTGCATTTTTCTCACCAATCAAATCGAACGACATTAACAATAAATTTAAAAATCAAAATATTCCATTTTTACAATTTTTTGAATTTTAAAATCAGGTAGGGATAAAAGAATTGTCAATACTCCGTTGAATTTAAATTTTGCAATTTTCTAAATTGTCTTGTTTGCCTCAATGCAATTTGAAATGATTTATATAATTTTCAGGCAAATAACTTAAGAAAAAGCAAAAGCAATGGACTGTAATAAGAAGGTTATGCACTCCCATTTAGGGATATATGCATAACACAACATTGAATCTTGGGATTGCAAGTTATAATATTAATCCACTAAAGTGTATTTTATGCAATTGGGTCCATTACTTGAATTTTTCTTCAATTAACATATTCAAATATTATATTTTTCACATATTATATTTTCTCACCAATTAAATCAAACGACATTAACAATAAATTTAAAAATCAAAATATTTCAATTTTGCAATGTTTAGAATTTTAAAATCTGCTAGGGATAAATGAATTGTCAATACTCTGTTGAATTTCAATTTTGCAATTTTTTGAATTGTCTCCTTTGCCTCAACGCAATTTTGAATGATTTATATAATGTTCAGGCGAATTACTTAACAAAAAGTAAAAGCAATCGAATGTAATAAGAAGGTTTTGCACCCCCATCTAGGGATATATGCTTCCAAACTTGGGATTACTATTTATAATATTCATCCGCGAAAGTGTATTTTATGCAATTGAGTCCATTACTTGTATTTTTGTTCGATTAAAATATTCAAATATTGTATTTTTCTCACCAATCAAATCAAACGACATTAACATTAAATTTAAAAATCAAAATATTGCATTTTTTCACTTTCTAAAATTTTAAAATCTACTAAGGATCAATGAATTGTCAATTCTCTGTTGAATTTAAATTTTACTATTTTCTAAATTGTCTTCTTTGCCTTAACGCAATTTGAAATTATTTATATAATTTTCAGGAAAATAACTTAAGAGAAAGCAAAAGAAATCGACTGTAATAAGAAGGCTCTACACTCCCATCTAGGGATATATGCTTAACACAACATTGAAACTTGGGACTGCTATTTATGTTATTCATCCACTAAAGTGTATTTTATGCAATTAAGTCCATTACTTGTATTTTTGTTCAATTAAGATATTTAAATATTGTATTTTTCTCACCAATCAAATCAAATGACATTAACAATAAATTTAAAAATCAAAATATTGCATTTTTGCAATTTTTAGAATTTTAAAATTTGCTAGAGATAAATGAATTGTCAATACTTTGTTGAATTTAAATTTTACAATTTTCTTAATTGTCTCCTTTACCTCAAAGCAATTTGAAATGATTTATAGAATTCTTGTCTTCAAACAAATTACTTAAGAAAAAGGAAAAGCAATGGACTCTAATAAGGTGGTTCCCCACTCCTCTCTAGGGATATATGTTTCACACAACCTTGAAACTTGAGATTGCTATTTATAATATTCATCCACTAAAGTGTCTTTTATGCAATTGAGTCCATTACTTGTATTTTTGCTCAATTAACATATTCAAATATTATATTTTTCACATATAATATTTTTCTCACCAATTAAATCAAACGACATTAATAATAAATTTAAAAATGAAAATATTTCAATTTTGCAATTTTTAGAATTTTAAAATCTATTAGGGATAAATGAATAGTTAATACTCTGTCGAATTTAAATTTTGTAATTTTCTAAATTGTCTCCTTTGCTTCAAGGCAATTTGAAATAATTTATATAATCTTCAGGCAAATTACTTAAGAAAAAACAAGAGCAATGGATTGTAATGAGAAGGTTCTACACTCCCATCTAGGGATATATGCTTAATACAACATTGAAACTTGGGATTCCTGTTTCTAATATTTATCCATTGAAGTGTATTTTATGCAATTGAGTCCATTACTTGTAATTTTGTTGAATTAAGATATTCAAATATTGTATCTTTCTCACCAATCAAATCAAACGACATTAACAATAAATTTAAAAACCAAAATATTGCATTTTTGCAATTTTTAGAATTTTAAAATCTACTAAGGATAAATGAATTGTCAATACTCTATTGAATTTAAATTTTGCAATTTTCTTAATTGTCTCGTTTGCCTCAATGTAATTTGAAATGATTTATAGAATTCTTGTCTTCAGACAAATTACTTCAGAAAAAGGAAAAGCAATGGACTCTAATAAGGTGGTTCCCCAATCCTATTTAGGGATATATGCTTCACACAACCTTGAAACTTGAGATTGCTATTTATAATACTCATTCCACTAAAGTGTCTTTTATGCAATTATGTCCAGTCAAGTCAAACGACATTAATAACAAATTTAAAAATCAAAATATTGCATTTTTGGAATTTTTAAAATTTTAAAATCTGCTAGGTATAAATGAATTGTCAATAGTTTGTTGAAGTTAAATTTTGCAATTTTCTGAATTGTGGCCTTTGCCTCAACGCAATTTGAAATGATTTATATAATCTTCAGCCAAATTACTTAAGAAAAAGCAAAAGCAATAGACTGTAATAAGAAGATTCTGCACTCCTATCTAAAGATAGATGCTTAACACAACATTGAAATTTGGGATTGTTGTTTATAATATTCATCCACTAAAGTGTATTTTATGCACTTAAGTCCATTACTTGTAATTTTGTTCAATTAAGATATTCAAATATTATATTTTTCTCATCAATCAAATCAAACGACATTAACAATAAATTTCAAAATCAAAATATTGCATTGTTGCAATTTTTAGAATTTTAAAATCTGATAGGGATAAATGAATTGTCAATACTCTATTGAATTTAAATTTTGCAATTTTCTTAATTGTCTCCTTTGCCTCAATGCAGTTTCAAATGATTTATAGAATTCTTGTCTTTAGACAAATTATTTAAGAAAAAGGAAAAGCAATGGACTCTAATAAGGTGGTTCCCCACTCCAATCTAGGAATATAGGCTTCACACAACCTTGAAACTTGAGATTGCTATTTATAATACTCATCCACTAAAGTGTCTTTTATGCAATTGAGTCCATTACTTGTATTTTTGTTCAATTAAGATATTCAAATATTGTATTTTTCTCACTAATCAAATCAAATGACATTAACAATAAATTTAAAAATCAAAATATTGCATTTTTGCAATTTCTAGAATTTTAAAATCTACTTGGGATAAATGAATTGTCAATACTCTGTTGAATTGAAATTTTGCTATTTTCTGAATTGTCTCCTTTGCCTCAACGCAATTTGAAATGATTTATATAATTTTCATGCAAATTACTGAAGAAAAAGCAAAAGCAATGGACTGTAATAAGAAGGTTCTGCACTCGCATCTAGGGATATATGCTTAAGACAACGTTGAAACTTAGGATTGTTACTTATAATATTCATCCACTAAAGTGTATTTAATGCAATTGAGTCCATTACTTGTATTTTTGTTCAATTTACATATTCAAATATTGTATTTTTCTCATCAATTAAATGAAACAAAATTAACAATAAATTTAAAAATGAAAATATTTCAATTTTGCAATTTTTAGAATTTTAAAATATGTTAAGGATAAATGAATTGCTAATACTCTGTTGAATTGTCTCTTTTGCCTTAAGGCAATTTGAAATGATTTATATAATCTTCAGGCAAGTTACTTAAGAAAAAACAAAAGTAATGGATTGTAATAAGAAGGTTCTGCACTCCTATCTAAGAAAAGCTGATTAACACAACATTGAATCTTGGGATTGCTATTTATAAGATTCATCCACTAAAATGTATTTTATGTAATTGAGTCCATTACTTGTATTTTTGTTTAATTAAGATATTCAAATATTGTATTTTTCCCACCAATCAAATCAAACTACATTTACAATAAATTTAAAAATCAAAATGTTGCATTTTTGCAATTTTTAGAATTTTAAAATCTGCTAGGGATAAATGAATTGTCAATACTCTGTTGAAATGAAATTTTGCTATTTTCTAAATTGTCTCCTTTGCCTCACGCAATTTGAAATGATTTATATTATCTTTAGGCAAATTACTTAACAAAAATGCAAAAGCAATGAACTATTATAAGAAAGTTCTACACTCCAATATGGAGATATGTGCTTCACACAACATTCAAACTTGGGATTGCTATTTATAATAATCATCCACTAAAGTGTATTTTATGCAATTGAGTCCATTACTTGTAATTTTGTTCAGTTAAGATATTCAAATATTGTATTTTTCTCACCAATCAAATCAAACGACATTAATAATAAATTTAAAAATCAAAATATTGCATTTTTGTAATTTCTAGAATTTTAGAATCTGCTAAGGATAAATAAATTGTCAATTCTCTGTTGAATTTAAATGTTGTTATTTTCTAAATTGTCTCCTTTGCCTCAACGCAATTTGAAATGATTTATATAATCTTCAAGCAAATTACTTAAGAAAAAGCAAAAGCAATCAAGTGTAATAAGAAGACTCTGCACTTCCATCTAGTGATATATGTTTAGCACAACATTGAAACTTATGAGTGCTATTTATAATATTCATCCACTTAATTGTATTTTATGCAATTGAGTCGATTACTTGTATTTTTGTTCAATTAACATATTCAAATATTGTATTTTTCTCACCAATCAAATCAAATGACATTAACAACAAATTTAAAAATCATAATATTGCATTTTTGCAATTTCTAGAATTTTAAAATCCGCTAGGGACAAATAAATTGTAAATAATCTATTAAATTTAAATTTTGCAATTTTCTTAATTGTCTCTTTTGCCTCAAAACAATTTGAAATGACTTATAGAATTATTGTCTTCAGACAAATTACTTAAGAAAAAGGAAAAGCAATGGACCCTAATAAGATGGTTCCCCATTCCCATCTAGGGATATATGCTTCACACAACCTTGGAACTTGAGTTTGCTATTTATAATATTGATCCACTAAAGTGTCTTTTATGCAATTGAGTTCATCACTTGTATTTTTGTTCAATTGACATATTCAAATATTATTTTTTTCACATATTATATTTTTCTCACCAATTAAATCAAACGACATTTACATTAAATTTCAAAATCAAAATATTTCAATTTTGCATTTTTTCGAATTTTAAAATTTGTTAGGGATAAATGAATTGTCTATACTCTATTGAATTTAAATTTTGCAATTTTTGGAATTGTCTCTTTTGCCTCAACGCAATTTGAAATAATTTCTATAAGCTTCAAGCAAATTACTTAAGAAAAAGCAAAAGCAATCGACTGTAATAAGAAGGCTCTGCACTCCCATCTAGGGATATATGCTTAACACAACATTGAAACCTGGGATTTCTATTTATAATATTCATCTACTAAAGTGTATTTTATGCAATTGAGTCCATTACTTATATTTTTGTTCAATTAACATATTCAAATATTATATTTTTCCATATCATATTTTTCTCACCAATTAAATCAAACCACATTAACAACAAATTTTAAAATCAAAATATTTAAATTTTGCAATGTTTAGAATTTTAAAATCTGGGAGGGATATATGAATTGTCAATACTCTGTTGAATTTAAATTTTGCAATTTTCTAAATTGTCTCCTTTGCCTTAACGCAATTTGAAATGATTTATATAATTTTCAGGCAAATTACTTAATAAAAAGCAAAAGCAAAGGACTATAACAAGAAGGTTCCGCACTCCCATCTAGGGATATATGCTTAACCCAACATTAAAACTTGGGATTCCTATTTATAATATACATCTAATAAAGTGTATTTTATGCAATTGAGTCCATTACTTGTATATTTGTTCAATTAACTTATTCAAATATTATATTTTTCTCACCAATCAAATCAAATGACATAAATAATAAATTTAAAAATCAAAATATTGCACTTTTGCAATTTTTGGAATTTTAAAATCTGCTAGGGATAAATGATTTGTCAATACTCAGTTGAATTTAAATTTTGCAAATTTTTGAATTGTCTCCTTTGTCTCAAACAATTTGAAATGATTTATATAATTTTCAAGCAAATTACTTAAGAAAAAGCAAAAGCAATGGATTGTAATAAGAAGGTTATGTACTCCCATCTAGGGATATATGCTTAATACAACATTGAAACTTAGGACTGCTATTTATAATATTCATCCCCTAAAGTGTATTTCATGCAATTGAGTCCATTACTTGTATTTTTGTTGAATTAACTTATTCAAATATTGTATTTTTCTCACCAATCAAATCAAAATATTGCATTATTGCAATTTTTAGAATTTTAAAATATGCTAGGGATAAATGAATTGTCAATATCTATTGAATTTAAATTTTGCAATTTGCTTAATTATCTCCTTTGCCTCAATGCAATTTGAAATGATTTATAGAATTCTTGACTTCAGACAAATTACTTAAGAAAAACGAAAAGCAATGGACTCTAATAAGATGGTTCCGCACTCCCATCTAAGAATATATGCTTCACACAACCTTGAAACTTGAGATTGCTATTTATAATATTCATCCACTAAAGTATCTTTTATGCAATTAAGTCCATTACTTGTATTTTTGTTCAATTAACACATTCAATTATTATATTTTCCACATATTATATTTTTCCCACCAATTAAATCAAACAACATTAACAATAAATTTAAAAATGAAAATATTTCAATTTTGCAATTTTTAGAATTTTAAAATCTATTAGGGATAAATGAAATGTCAATACTCTAGTGAATTTAAATTTTGCAATTTTCTAAATTGTCTCCTTTGCCTCCACGCAATTTGAAATAATTTATATAATCTTCAGGCAAATTACTTAAGAAAAAACAAAAGCAATAGACTGTAATAAGAAAATTCTGCACTCCCATCTAGATATATATGCTTAACACAACATTGAAACTTAGAATTGCTATTTATAATATTCATCCACTAAATTGTATTTTATGCAATTGAGTCCATTACTTGTATTTTTGTTCAATTAAGATATTCAAATATTGTATTTTTCTCACCAATCAAATCAAATGACATTAACAATAAAGTTAAATATCAGAATATTGTATTCTTGCAATTTTTAGAATTTTAAAATCTGTTTGGGATAAATGAATTGTCAATACTCTGTTGAATTTAAATTTTGCAATTTTCTTAATTGTCTCCTTTGCCTCAATGCAATTTGAAATGATTTATCGAATTCTTGTCTTCAGAAAAATTACTTAAGAAAAAGGAAAAGCAATGGACTCTAATAAGATGGTTCTGCACTCCCATTGGAAATTTGAGATTGTTATTTATAATATTCATCCACTATAGTGCCACTTATGCAATTGAGTCCATTACTTGTATTTTTGTTCAATTAACAGATTCAAATATTATATTTTTCACATATTATATTTTTCTCACCAATCAAGTCAAACGACATTAACAACAAATTTAAAAATCAAAATATTGCATTTTTGGAATTTTTAGAATTTTAAAATCTACTAAGGATAAATGAATTGTCAATACTCTGTTGAATTTAAATTTTGCAATTTTCCTAATTGTCCCCTTTGCCTTAATGCAATTTGAAATGATTTATAGAATTGTTGTCTTCACACAAATTACTTAAGAAAAAGGAAAAGCAATGGATTTTAATAAGGTGGTTCCCCACTCCTATCTAGAGATATATGCTTCACATATTATATTTTTCTTACCAATTAAATCAAATGACATTAACAATAAATTAAAAAATCAAAATATTTCCATTTTGCAATTTTTAGGATTTTAAAATCTGCTAGGTATAAATGAATTGTCAGTACTCTGTTGAAGTAAAATTTTGCAATTTTCTGAATTGTGTCCTATGCCTTAACGCAATTTGAAATGATTTATATAATCTTCAGGCAAATTACTTAAGAAAAAGTGAAAGCAATAGACTGTAATAAGAAGATTCTGCACTCCCATCCAGAGATATATACTTAACACAACATTGAAACTTGGGTTTGCTATTTATAATATTCATCCACTAAATTATATTTTATGCAATTGAGTCCATTACTTGTATTTCTGTTCAATTAACATATTCAAATATTATATTTTTCACATATTATATTTTTCTCATCAATGAAATTAAACGACATTAACAATAAATTGAAAAATTAAAATATTTCCATTTTGCAATTTTTAGGATTTTAAAATTTGCAAAGAATAAATGAATTGTCAATACTCTGTTGAATTTAAATTTTGAAATTTTCTTAATTGTCTCCTTTGCCTCAATGCAATTTGAAATGATTTATAGAATTCTTGTCTTTAGACAAATTAGTTAAGAAAAAGGCAAAGGAATGGATTCTAATAAGATGGTTCCCCACTCCCATATTGGGATATATGCTTCACACAACCTTGAAACTTGAGATTGTTATTTATAATATTCATCTACTAAAGTGTCTTTTATGCAATTAAGTCCATTAATTGTATTTTTGGTCAATTATCATATTCAAATATTATATTTTTTACATATTATATTTTTCTTACCAATCAAATCAAACGACATTAACAACAAATTTAAAAATCAAAATATTTCATTTTTGGAATTTTTAGAATTTTAAAATCTGCTAGGGATAAATGCATTGTCAATACTCTGTTGAATTTAAATTTTGCAATTTTCTTAATTGTCTCCTTTGCCTCTACGCAATTTGAAATGATTTATAGAATTTTTGTCTTCAGACAAATTACTTAGGAAAAGGGAAAAGCAATGGACACTAATAAGATGGCTCTACCCTCCCATCTAGGGATATATGCCTCACACAACCTTGAAACTTGAGATTGTTATTTATAATATTCATCTACTAAAGTGTCTTTTATGCAATTGAGTCCATTACTTGTATTTTTCATCAATTAACATATTCAAATATTATATTTTTCACATATTATATTTTTCACACCAATTAATTCAAACGACATTAACAATAAATTGAAAAATCAAAATATTTCAATTTTGAAATTTTTTGAATTTTCAAATCTACTATGGATAAGTGAATTGTCAATACTCTGTTCAATTTAAATTTTGCAATTTTCTAAATTGCCTCCTTTGCCGCAACGCAATTTAAAATGATTTATATAATTTTCAGAAGCAAAAGCAATAAATTGTAATAAAAAAGTTCTGCACTCCCATCTAGAGATATATGCTGAACACAACATTGAAAATTGGGATTGCTATTTATAATATTCATCCACTAAATTGTATTTTATGCAATTGAGTCCATTACTTGTATTTTTGTTCAACTAAGATATTCAAATATTGTATTTTTCTCACCAATCAAATCAAACGACATTAACAATAAATTTAAAATTCAAAATATTGCATTTTTGCAATTTTTAGAATTTTAAAATCTGTTAGGGATAAATGAATTGTCAATACTCTGTTGAATTTAAATTTTGCAATTTTCTTAAGATATTCAAATATCGTATTTTTCTCACCAATCAAATCAAACGACATTAACAACAAATTTAAATATCAAAATATTGTATTTTTGCAATTTTTTGAATTTTGAAATCTGCTAAGGATAAATAAATTGTCAATAATCTGTTGAATTTAAATTTTGAAATTTTCTTCATTGTCTCCTTTGCCTCAATGCAATTTGAAACGACATATAGAATTCTTGTCTTTAGACAAATTAGTTAAGGAAAAAGAAAAGGAATGGACTCTAATAAGATGGTTCCCCACTCCCATCAAGGGATATATGCTTGACACAACCTTGAAACTTGAGATTGCTATTTATAATATTCATCCACTAAAGTGTCTTTTATGCAATTGAGTCCATTACTTGTATTTTTGTTCAATTAACATATTCAAATATTATATTTTTCACCTATTGTATTTTTCTCACTAATCAAATCAAACAACATTAACAACAAATTTAAAATTCAAAATATTACAATTTTGCAATTTTTAGAATTTTAAAATCTGTTAGGGATAAATGAATTGTCAAATACTCTGTTGAATTTAAATTTTGCACTTTTCTTAATTGTCTCCCTTGCCTCAATGTAATTTGAAATGATTTAGAGAATTGTTGTCTTCAGACAAATTAGTTAAGAAAAAGGAAAGGCCATGGACTCTAATAAGATGGTTTCGCACTCCCATCTAGGGATATATACTTCACACAATCTTGAAACTTGTAATTTCTATTTATAATATTCATCCACTAAAGTGTCTTTTATGCAATTAACATATTCAAATATTATATTTTTCACATATTATATTTTTCCCACCAATTAAATCGAACGACATTAAAAATAATGTTAAAAATGAAAATATTTCAATTTTGCAATTTTTAGAATTTTAAAATCTATTAGGGATAAATGAATTGTCAATACTCTATTGAATTTAAATTTTACAATTTTCTAAATTGCCTCCTTTACTTCAACGCAATTTGAAATAATTTATATAATTTTCAGGCAAATTACTTAAGAAAAAACAAGTGCAATGGACTATAATAAGAAGGTTATGCACTCCCATCTAGGGATATGTGCTTAACACAACATTGAAACTTGGGATTGCTATTTATAATATTCATCCACTAAAGTGTATTTTATGCAATTAAGTCGATTACTTATAATTTTGTTCAATTAAAATATTCAAATATCGTATTTTTCTCACCAATCAAATCAAATGACATTAACAACAAATTTAAATATCAAAATATTGCACTTTTGCAATTTTTAGAATTTTAAAATCTACTATGAATAAATAAATTGTCAATAATCAGTTGAATTTAAATTTTGCAATTTTCTTAATTGTCTCCTTTGCCTCAATGCAATTTGAAATAATTTATAGAATTCTTGACTTCAGACAAATTACTTAAGAAAAAGGAAATGCAATGGACTCTAATAAGATGGTTCCGCCCACCCATCTAGGGATATATGCTTCACACAATCCTGAAATTTGGGGTAGCTATTTATAATATTCATCCACTAAAGTGTCTTTTATGCAATTAAGTCCATTACTTGTATTTTTGTTCAATTGACATATTCAAATATTATATTTTTCACATATTATATTTTTCTCTCCACTTAAATCAAACGACATTAACAATAAATTTAAAAATTAAAATCTTTTAATTTTGCAATTTTTAGAATTTTAAAATCTGCTAGGGATAAATGAATTATCAATACTCTGTTGAAGTTAAATTTTGCAATTTTCTGAATCGTGTCCTTTGCCTCTACGCAATTTGAAATGATTTATATAATTTTCAGCCAAATTACTTACGAAAAAATAAAAGCAATGGACTGTAATAAGATGGTTCTATACCCTATCTAGGGATATATGCTTAACAAAACATTGAAACTTGGGATTGCTATTTATAATATTCATCCACTAAAGTGTTTTTTATGCAATTGAGTCCATTACTTGTAATTTTGTTAAATTAACTTATTCAAATATTGTATTTCTCTTGCCAATGAAATCAAACGACATTAACAACAAATTTAAAAATCAAAATATTGCACTTTTACAATTTTTAGAATTTTAACATCTGCTAGGGATAAATAAATTGTCAATAATCTGTTGAATTTAAAATTTGAAAATTTCTTAATTGTCTCCTTTGCCTTAATGCAATTTGAAATGATTTATAGAATTCATGTCTTCAGACAAATTAGTTAAGAAAAAGGAAAAGCAATGGACTCAAATAAGATAGTTCTGCACTCCCACCTAGGGATATATGCTTCACACAATCTTAAAACTTGAGTTTGCTATTTATAATATTCTTCCACTAAAGTGTCTTTTATGCCATTGAGTCCATTACTTGTATTTTTGTTCAATTCACATATTCAAATATTATATTTTTCACATATTATTTTTTCTCAGCAATTAAATAAAACGATTATTTTTTTTAATTGTAACTTTTAGAATTTTAAAATCCGATAGAGATAAATGAATTGTCAATACTCTGTTGAATTTCAATTTTGCTATTTTCTAAATTGTCTCCTTTGCCTCAATGCAATTTGAAATGATTTATATAATTTTCAGCCAAATTACTTGACAAAATGCAAAAGTAACGAACTATAATAAGAAGGTTCTTCACTCCTATTTAGGGATATGTGCTTCACACAACATTGAAACTTGGGATTGCTACTTATAATATTCATCCACTAAACTGTATTTTATGCAATCGAGTCCATTACTTATAAATTTGTTCAATTAAGATATTCAAATATTGTATTTTTCTCACCAATTAAATCAAACGACATTAACATTAAATTTAAAACTCAAAATATTGCATTTTTGCACTTTCTAGAATTTTAAAATTTGCTTAGGATAAATGAATTGTCAATTCTCTGTTGAATTGAAATTTTGCTATTTTCTGAATTGTCTCCTTCGCCTCAATGCAATTTGAAATGATTTATATAATCTTTAGGCAAATTACTTAGTAAAATGCAAAAGCAACGAACTGTAATAAGAAGGTTCTGCACTCCTATCAAGGGATATGTGCTTCACACAACATTGAAACTTGGGATTGCTATTTATAATATTTATCCACTAAAGTGTTTTTTATGCAATTGAGTCCATTACTTGTTAGTTTTGTTCAATTAAGATATTCAAATATTGTATTTTTCTCACCAATCAAATCAAACGACATTAACAATAAATTTAAAAATCAAAATATTGCATTTTTGCAATTTCTAAAATTTTAAAATCTGATAGGGATAAATGAATTGTCAATACTCTGTTGAATTGAAATTTTGCAATTTTTAGAATTATCTCCTTTGCCTCAACGCATAATCTTCAAGCAAATTGTTTAAGAAAAAGCAAAAGCAATGGGCCGTAATAATAAGGTTCTGCACTCCCATCTAGGGATATATGCTTAACACAACATTGAAACTTGGGATTCTTATTTATAATATTCATCCACTAAAGTGTATTTAATGCAATTGAGTCCATTACTTGTATTTTTGTTCAATTAACTTATTCAAATATTGTATTTTTCTCACCAATCAAATCAAACCACATTAACAACAAATTTAATAATCAAAATATTGCATTTTTGCAATTTTTAGAATTTTGAAATCTGCTAGGGATAAATAAATTGTCAATAATGTGTTGAATTTAAATTTTGAAATTTTCTTAATTCTCTCCTTTGCCTCAATGCAATTTGAAATGATTTATATAATCTTCAAGCAAATTAGTTAAGAAAAAGCAAAAGCAATTCACTGTAATAAGAAGGTTCTGCACTACCGTCCAGGGATATATGCTT
Organism: Bruguiera gymnorhiza; assembly: GCA_020883675.1. Taxonomy (NCBI): domain Eukaryota; kingdom Viridiplantae; phylum Streptophyta; class Magnoliopsida; order Malpighiales; family Rhizophoraceae; genus Bruguiera; species Bruguiera gymnorhiza. The sequence continues at coordinate 135,013 of JAIRCJ010000248.1, forward strand.
AACACAACATTGAAACTTGGGATTGCTATTTATAATATTAATCTGTTAAAAAAGTGTATTTTATGCAATTGTGTCCATTACTTGTTTTTTTGTTCAATTAACATATTTAAATATTATATTTTTCATATATTATATTTCTCTCACCAATTCAATCAAATCACATTAACAATAAATTTAAAAATCAAATATTTTAATTTTGCAATTTTTCGAATTTTAAAATCTTCTAGGGATAAGTGCACTGTCAATACTCTGTTGAATTTAAATTTTGCAATTTTCTAAATTGTCTCCTTTGCCTCAACACAATTTGAAATAATTTATATAATATTCAGGCAAATTACTTAAGAAAAAGTAAAAGCAATTAACTTATTCAAATATTGTATTTTTCTCACTAATCAAATCAAACGACATTAACAACAAATTTAAAATCAAAATATTGCACTTTTGCAATTTTTCAAATTGTAAAATCTTCTAGGGATAAATAAATTGTCAATAATCTGTTGAATTTAAATTTTGAAAATTTCTTAATTGTCTCCTTTGCCTCAATGCAATTTGAAATGATTTATAGAATTCTTGCCTTTAGACAAATTACTTAAGAAAAAGGAAAAGCAATGGACCCTAACAAGATGGTTCCCCACTTCCATCTAGGGATATATGCTTCACACAACCTTGAAACTGGAGATTGCTATTTATAATATTTATCCACTAGAGTGTCTTTTATGCTATTGAGTCCATTACTTGTATTTTTGTTCAATTGACATATTCAAATGTTATATTTTTCACATATTATATTTTTCTCACCAATTAAATCAAACGACATAAACAATAAATATAAAAATCAAAATATTTCAATTTTGCAATTTTTAAAATTTTCAAATCTAATAGGGATAACTGAATTGTCAATACTCTGTTGAATTTAAATTTTGCAACTTTCTAAATTGTCTCCTTTGCCCCAATGCAATTTGAAATGATTTTTATAATTTTCAGGCAAATCACTTAAGAAAAAGCAAGAGTAATGGACTATTATAAGAAGGTTCTGCACACCTATCTAGGGATATATGCTTAACCCAACATTGAAACTTGAGATTCCTATTTATAATATTCATCCATTAAAGTGTATTTTATGCAATTGAGTCCATTACTTTTATTTTTGTTCAATTAACTTATTCTAATATTGTATTTTTCTCACCAATCAAATCAAATGACATTAATAATAAATTTAAAAGTCAAAATATTGTTCTTTTGCAATTTTTGGAATTTTAAAATCTGCTAGGGATAAATGATTTGTCAATACTCTGTTGAATTTAAATTTTGCAATTTTCTAATTTATCTCCTTTGCCTCAACATAATTTGAAGTGATTTACATAATCTTCAGGCAAATTACTTAAGAAAAAGCAAAAGCAATGCACTGTAATAAGAAGGTTCTGCACTTGCATCTAGGGATATATGCTTAACACAACATTGAAACTTGGGATTGCTATTTATAATATTCATCCACTAAAATGTATTTTATGCAATTGAGTCCATTACTTGTATTTTTGTTCAATTAACTTATTCGAATATTGTATTTTTCTCACCAATCTAATCAAACGACTTTAACAACAAATTTAAAAATCAAAATATTGCATTTTGGCAATTTTTAGAATTTTAAAATCTGCTAGGAATAAATAAATTGTCAATAATTTGTTGAATTTAAAATTTTCAATTTTCTTAATTGTCTCCTTTGCCTCAATGCAATTTTAAATGAATTATAGAATTTCTGTTTTCAAACAAATTACTTAGGAAAAAGGAAAAGCAATGGACTCTAATAAGATGGTTCTGCACTCCCATCTAGAGATATATGCTTCACACAACCTTGAAACTAGAGATTTCTAATTATAATATTCATCCATTAAGGTGTCTTTTATGCAATTGAGTCCATTACTTGTATCCTTATTCAATTAACATATTCAAATATTATATTTTTCATGTATTATATTTTTCTCACCAATTAAATCGAATGACATTAACATTAAATTGAAAAATCAAAATATTTTGATTTTGCAAATTTTTGAATTTTAAAATCTGGTAGGGATAAATGAATTGTCAATACTCTGTTGAATTTAAATTTTGCAATTTTCTGAATTGTCTCCCTTGCCTCAACGCAATTTGAAATAATTTATATAATCTTCTAGCAATGTACTTAAGAAAAAGCAAAAGCAATCGACTATAATAAGAAAGTTCTGCACTCCCATCTAGGGATATATGCTTAACACAACATAGAAACTTGGGACTGCTATTTATAATATTCATCCACTAAAGTGTATTTTATACAATTGAGTCCGTTGCTTGTATTTTTGTTCAATTGACATATTCAAATATTATATTTTTCACATATTATATTTCTCTCACCAATTAAATCAAATGGCATTAACAATAAATTTAAAAATTAATATATTTCAATTTTGCAATTTTTTAAATTTTCAAATCTACTAGGGAGAATTGAATTGTCAATACTCTGTTGGATTTAACTTTTGCAATTTTCTGAATTGTCTCCTTTACCTCAATGCAATTTGAAATGATTTATATAATCTTCAAGCAAATGACTTAAGAAAAAGCAAAAGCAATGGACTATAATAAGAAGGTTCTGCACTCCCATCTAGGCATTGCTATTTATAATATTCATCCACTAATATGTCTTTTATGCAATTAAGTCCATTACTTGTATTTTTGTTCAATTAACATATTCAAATATTATATTTTTCACATATTATATTTTCTCACCAATTAAATCAAATGACATTAACATTAAATTTAAAAATCAAAATATTTCGATTTTGCAATTTTTAGAATTTTAAAATCTGCTAGGAATAAGTGAATTGTCAATACTTTGCTGAATTTAAATTTTGCAATTTTCTGAATTGTCTCCTTTCCCTCAACGCTATTTGAAATGATTTATATAATCTTTAGGAAAATTACATAAGAAAAAACAAAAACAATGGACAGTTATACGATGGTTTTGCACTCCCATTTTGGGTAATATCCTTAACACAACATTAAAACTTGGGATTACTATTTATAATATTCATCTACGAATGTGTATTTTATGCAATTGAGTCCATTACTTGTATTTTTGTTCAATTAATATATTTATATATTATAATTTTCACATATTATATTTTTTCTCATCAATTAAATCGAACGACAATAATAATAAATTTAAAAGTTAAAATATTTCAATTTTCCAATTTTTAGAATTTTAAAATATGCTAGGGATAAATGAATTGTCAATTCTTTGTTGAAGTTAAATTTTGCAATTTTCAGAATTGTCTCCTTTACCTCAACGCATAATCTTCAAGCAAATTGTTTAAGAAAAAGCAAAAGCAATGGGCCATAATAATAAGGTTCTTCACTCCCATCTAGGGATATATGCTTAACACAACATTGAAACTTGGGTTTCCTATTTATAATATTCATCCACTAAAGTGTATTTATGCAATTGAGTCCATTACTTGTATTTTTGTTCAATAAATTTATTCAAATATTGTATTTTTCTCACCAATCAATTCAAATGACATTAACAACAAATTTCAAAATCCAAATATTGCATTTTTGCAATTTTGAGAATTTTAATATCTGCTAGGGATAAATAAATTGTCAATAATTTGTTGAATTTAAATTTTCAATTTTCTTAATTCTTTCTTTTGCCTCAATGTAATTTGAAATGATTTATAGAATTCCTATTTTCAAACATATTACTTAAGAAAAAGAAAAAGCAATGGACTTTAATAAGATGGTTCTGCACTCCCATCTACTGATATATGCTTCACGCAACCTTGAAACTTGAGTTTGCTATTTATTATATTCATCCACTAAAGTGTCTTTTATGCAATTGAGTCCATTACTTGTATTTTTGTTCAATTAACATATTCAAATATTATATTTTTTTACATATTATATTTTTCTCAACAATGAAATCAAACGACATTAACAATAAATAAAAAAATCAAAATATTTCGATTTTGTATTTTTTAGAATTTTAAAATCTGTTAGGAATAAGTGAATTGTTAACACTCTGTTGAATTTAAATTTTGCAATTTTTTGAATTGTCTCCTTTGCCTCAATGCAATTTGAAATGATTTATATAATCTTCAGGCAAATTACATAAGAAGAAGCAAAAGCAATGGACAGTAATAAGATGGTTCTACACTCCCATCTTGGGATATATGCTTAACACAACCTTAAAACTTGGGATTGCTATTTATAATATTCATCCACTAAAGTGTATTTTTGCTCAATTAACTTATTCAAATATTGTATTTTTCTCACCAATCAATTCAAACGACATTAACAAAAAATTTAAAAATCCAATTATTGCATTTTTGCAATTTTGAGAATTTTAAAATCTGCTAGGGATAAATAAATTGTCAATAATTTGTTGAATTTAAATTTTGCAATTTTATTAATTGTCTCCTTTGCCTCAATGTAATTTCAAATGATTTATAGAAGTCATGTCTTCAGACAAATTACTTAAGAAAAAGGAAAAGCAATGGACTCTAATAAGATCGTTCCATACTCCCATCTAGCGATATATGCTTCACACAATCTTCAAAACTTGAGATTGCTATTTATAATATACATCCACCAATGTCTCTTTTATGCAATTGTGTTCATTACATGTATTTTTGTTCAATTAGCATATTCAAATATTATATTTTTCACATAGTATATTTTTCTCACCAATTAAATCAAACGACATTGACGATAAATTTAAAAATCAAAATATTTCAATTTTGCAATTTTTAAAATTTTAAAAGCTATTACAGATAAGTGAATTGTTAATACTCTGTTGAATTTAAATTTTACAATTTTTTGAATTGTCTCCTTTGCCTCAACGCAATTTGAAATGATTTATATAATCTTCTGGCAAATAACATAAGAAAAAGCAAAAGTAATGGACTGTAATAAGAAGGTTCTACACTTCCATCTAGGGATATATGCTTCACACAACCTTGAAACTTGAGATTACTATTTATAATATTCATCCACTAAAGTGTATTTTATGCAATTGAGTCCATTACTTGTATTTTTGTTCAATTAACATATTCAAATATTGTATTTTTCTCACCAATCAAATCAATTGACATTAACAATAAATTTAAAAATCAACGGATCGCATTTTTGCAATTTTTAGAATTGTCTCCTTTTCCTCAACGCAATTCGAAATGATTTATATAATTTTCAGGCAAATTACTTAAGAAAAAGTAAAAGCAATGCACTCTAATTGGAAGGTTCTGCACTCCCATCTAGGGATATATGCTTAACACAACATTGAAACTTGGGATTGCTATTTATAATATTCATCTACTAAAGTGTATTTTATGCAGTTGAGTCCATTACTTGTATTTTTGTTCAATTAACTTATTCAAATATTGTACTTTTCTCACCAATCAAATCAAACGACATTAATAACAAATTGAAAAATCAAAATATTGAATTTTTTTAATTTTTAGAATTTTAAAATCTACTAGGGACAACTAAATTGTAAATAATCTATTGAATTTAAATTTTGCAATTTTCTTAATTGTCTTCGTTGCCTCAATGCAATTTGAAATGATTTATAGAATTCTTGTTTTTAGACAAATTACTTAAGAAAAAGGAAAACTAATGGACTCTAATAAGATGGTTCTGCACTCCCATTTATGGATATATGCTTCACACAACCTTGAAACTTGAGTTTGCTATTTATAATATTCATCCTCTAAAGTGTCTTTTATGCAATTGGGTCCATTACTTGTATTTTTGCTCAATTAACATATTCAAATATTATATTTTTCACATATTATATTTTTCTCACCAATTAAATCAAAGGACATTAACAATAAATATAAAAATCAAAATATTTCGATTTTGCAATTTTTAGAATTTTAAAATCTGGTAGGGATAACTGAATTGTCAATACTCTATTGAATTTAAATTTTGCAATTTTTTGAATTGTCTCCTTTGACTTAATGCAATTTGAAATGATTTATATAATCTTCAGGCAAATTACTTAAGAAAAAGCAAAAGTAATGGACTGTAATAAAAAGGTTCCACACTCCCATCTAAGGATATATGCTTAGCACAACATTGAAACATGGGATTGCTATTTATAATATTCATCCACTAAAGTGTATTTTTATGTAATTGAGTCCACAATTTGTATTTTTGTTCAATGAACTTATTCAAATATTGTATTTTTCTCGCCAATCAAATCAAACAACAATAATAATATATTTAAAAATCAAAATATTGCACTTTTGCAATTTTTGGAATTTTAAAATCTACTAAGGTTAAATGATTTGTCAATACTCTATTGAATATAAATTTTGCAACTTTCTAAATTGTCTCCTTTGTCTCAACACAATTTGAAATGATTTATATAATCTTCAAGCAAATTACTTAAGAAAAAGAAAAAGCAATGGATAGTAATAAGAAGGTTCTGCACTCCCATCTAGGGATATATGCTTAACACAACATTGAAACTTGGGATTGCTATTTATAATATTCATCCACTAAAGTGTATTTTATGCAATTGAGTTCATTACCTGTATTTTTGTTCAACTAACTTATTCAAATATTGTATTTTTCTCATCAATCAAATCAAACGACATTAACAACAAATTTCAAAATCAAAATATTGCATTTTTGCTATTTTTAGAATTTTAAAATCTGCTAAGGATAAATAAATTGTCAATAAATTGGTGAATTTAAATTTTGCAATTTTCTTAATTCTCTCCTTTGCCTCAATACAATTTGAAATGATTTATAGAATTCCTGTTTTCAAACAAATTGCTTAAGAAAAAAGAAAAGCAATGGACTTTAATAAGATGGTTCCGCAGTCCAATCTATGGATATATGCTTCACACAACCTTGAAGCTTGAGATTATTATTTATAATATTCATCCACTAAAGTGTCTTTTATGCAATAGAGTTCATTTTTTGCATTTTTGTTCAATTAGCATATTCAAATATTATATTTTTCACATAATATATTTTTCTCACCAATTAAATCAAACGACATTAATGATAAATTTAAAAATCAAAATATTTCAATTTTGCAAATTTTTGAATTTTAAAATCTGCTAGGGATAACTGAATTGTCAATACTCTGTTGAATTTAAATTTTGCAAGTTTTTGAATTGTCTGCTTTGCCTCAACACAATTTGAAATGATTTATATAATATTTTGGCAAAGTACATAAGAAAAAGCAAAAGCAATGGACTGTAATAAGAAAGTTCTACACTCCCATCTAGGGATATATGCTTCACACAACAATAAAACTTGGGAGTACTATTTATAATATTCATCCACTTAATTCTATTTTATACAATTGAGTCCATTACTAGTATTTTTGTTCAATTAACATATTCAAATATTGTATTTTTCTCACCAATCAAATCAAACGACATAAACAATAAATTTAAAAATCAAAGGATAGCATTTTTGCAATTTTTAGAATTTTAAAATCTGCTAGGGATAAATAAATTGTCAATAATCTATTGAATTTAAATTTTTCAATTTTCTTAATCCTCTCCTTTACCTCAATACAATTTGAAATGATTTATAGAATTCTTGTTTTCAAACAAATTACCTAAGAAAAAGGAAAAGCAATGGACTTTAATAAGATGATTCCGCACTCCAATCTATGGATATATGCTTCACACAACCTTGAAACTTGAGATTATTATTTATAATATTCATCCACTAAAGTGTCTTTTATGCTATTAAGTTCATTACTTGTATTTTTGTTCAATTAGCATATTCAAATATTATATTTTTCACATAGTATATTTTTCTCACCAATTAAATCAAATGACATTAACGATAAATTTAAAAATCAAAATATTTCAATTTTGCAATTTTTAGAATTTTAAAATCTGCTACGGATAAGTGAATTGTCGATACTCTATTGAATTTAAATTTTGCAAATTTTTGAATTGTCTCCTTTGCCTCAACGCAATTTGAAATGATTTATATAATCTTCTAGCAACATGCTTAAGAAAAAGCAAAATTAATCGACTGTAATAAAAAGGTTCTGCACTCCCATCTAGGGATATATGCTTAACACAACATTGAAACTTGCGTTCGCTATTTACAATATTCATCTAATAAAGTGTATTTTATGCAATTAAGTCCATTACTTGTGTTTTTGTTCAATTAACATATTTAAATATTATATTTTTCACATATTATATTTTTCTCAATTGTGTCCTTTGCCTTAACGCAATTTGAAATGATTTATATAATCTTCAGGCAAATTGTTTAAGAAACAGCAAAAGCAATGGACTCTAATAAGAAGGTTCTGCACTCCCATGTAAGGATATATGCTTAACACAACAATGAAACTTGGGATTGCTATTTATAATATTCATCTACTAAAGTGTATTTTATGCAATTGAGTCCATTACTTATATTTTTGTTCAATTAACATATTCAAATATAATATTTTTCACATATTATATTTTTCTCACCAATTAAATCAAATGACATTAACATTAAATTTAAAAATAAAAATATTTCAATTTTGCAATTTTTTGAATTTTAAAATCTAATAGGGATAAATGAATTGTCAATACTCTATTGAATTTAAATTTTGCAATTTTCTAAATTGTCCTCGTTGCCTCAAAGCAATTTGAAATGATTTATATAATCTTCAGGCAAATTATTTAAGAAAAAGCACAAACAATGGACTGTAATAAGAAGGTTCTACACTCCCATCTAGGGATATATGCTTAAGACAATATTGAAACTTACGATTACTATTTATAATATTCATCCACTAAAGTGTATTTTATGCAATTGAGTCCATTACTTGTATTTTTGTTCAATTAATATATTCAAATATTATATTTTTCACATAGTATATTTTTATCACCAATTAAATCAAACGACACTAACAATATATTTCAAAATCAAAATATTTCAATTTTGCAATTTTTTGAATTTTAAAATTTGCTAGGGATAAGTGAATTGTCAGTACTCTGGTGAATTTAAATGTTGCAATTTTCTAAATTGTCTCCTTTGCCTAAACGCAATTTGAAATGATTTATATATTATTTGAGAAAATTACTTAAGAAATAGCAAAAGCAAGGGACTGTAATAAGAAACTTTTGCACTCCCATCTAGGGATATATGCTTAACACAACAATGAAACTTAGGATTGCTATTTATAATACTCATCCACTAAATTGTATTTTATACAGTTGAGTCCATTACTTGTATTTTTGTTCAGTTAAGATATTCAAATATTGTATTTTTCTCACCAATCAAATCAAACGACATTAACAATACATTTAAAAATCAAAATATTCCATTTTTGCAAGTTTTAGAATTTTAAAATCTGTCTGGGATAAATGAGTTTTCGATACTCTCTTGAATTTAAATTTTGCAATTTTCTTAATTGTCTCCTTTGCCTCAATGCAATTTGAAATGATTTATAGATTTCTTGTCTTCAAAGAAATTACATAGGAAAAAGGAAAAGCAATGAACTCTAATAAAATGGTTCCCCACTCCCATCTAGGCATATATGCTTCACACAATCTTGAAACTTGAGATTGTTATTTATAATATTCATCCACTTAAATGTCTTTTATGCAATTGAGTCCATTATTTGTATTTTTATTCAATTAACATATTCAAATATTATATTTTTCACATATTATATTGTTATCACCAATTAAATCAAACAACATTAACAATAAATTTCATAATCAAAATATTTCAATTTTGCAATTTTTTGAATTTTAAAATTTGCTAGGGATAAGTGAATTGTGAGTACTCTGTTTAATTTAAATTTTACAATTTTCTAAATTGTCTCCGTTGCCTAAACGCAATTTGAAATTATGTATATAATCTTCGGGAAAATTACTTAAGAAATAGCAAAAGCAAGGGACTGTAATACGAAAGTTCTGTACTCCCATCTAGGAATATATGCTTAACACAACAATGAAACTTGGGATTGCTACTTATAATATTCATCCACTAAATTTTATTTTATGCAATTGAGTCCATTACTTGTATTTTTGTTCAATTAAGATATTCAATATTGTATTTTTCACATATTATATTTTTCTCACTAATTAAATCAAACTACATTAACAATAAATTTAAAAATCAAAATATTTCAATTTTGCAATTTTTCGAATTTCAAAATCTATTAGGGATAAGTGAATTGTCAATACTCTGTTGAATTGAAATTTTGCAATTTTCTAAATTGTCTCCTGTGCCTAAACACAATTTGAAATGATTTATATAATCTTTGGGAAAATTACTTATGAAATAGCACAAGCAAGGGACAATAATAAGAAGGTTTTGCACTCCCATCTATGGATATATGCTTAACACAACAATGAAACTTGGGATTACTATTTATAATATTCATCCACTAAAGAGTATTTTATGCAATTGAGTCCATTACTTGTATTTTTGTTCAATTAAGATATTCAAATAATGTATTTCTCTCACCAGTCAAATCAAACGACATTAACAATAAATTTAAAAATCAAAATATTTCATTTTTGCAATTTTTAGAATTTTAAAATCAACTAGGAATAAATGAATTATCAATACTCTGTTGAATTTCAATTTTGAAAATTTCTTAGATGTCTCCTTTGCCTCAGTGCAATTTGAAATGATTTATATAATTCTTGTCTTCTGACAAATTACTTAGGAAAAAGGAAAAGCAATGGACTCTGGTAAGATGGTTTCCCACTCCCATCTAGGGATATATACTTTACACAACCTTGAAACTTGAGATTGGTATTTATAATATTCATCCACTGAAGTGTCTTTTATGCAATTGAGTCCATTGCTTGTATTTTTGTTCAATTAAGATATTCAAATATTATATTTTTCTCACTAATTCAATCAAACAACATTAACAATAAACTTAAAATTGAAAATATTTCAATTTTGAAATTTTTAGAATTTTAAATTCTTTTAGGGATAAATGAATTGTCAATACTCTATTGAATTTAAATTTTGCAACTTTATAAATTGACTCCTTTGCCTTAACGCAATTTGAAATGATATATATAATCATTAGGCAAATTACTTATGAAAAAGCAAAAGCAATGGACTGTAATAAGAAGGTTTTGCACTCCCATCTAGAGATATACGCTTAACACAACATTGAAACCTTGGATTGCTATTTATAATATTCATCCACTAAAGTGTATTTTATGCAATTGAGTCCATTACTTGTATTTTTGTTCAATTAAGATATTCAAATATTGTATTTTTCTCACCAATCAAATCAAATGACATTAAGAATAAAGTTAAAAATCAAAATATTGCATTTTTGATATTACATTTTTGCAATTTTGAGAATTTTAAAATCTGCTAGGGATAAATGAATTGTCAATACTCTGTTGAATTTAATATTTGGTATTTTCTGAATTGTCTCCTTTGCCTCAATGCAATTTGAAATGATTTATATAATCTTTAGGCAAATTACTTAAGAAAAAGTAAAACGAATGGACTGTCATAAGAAGGTTCTGCACTCCTATGTAGGGATATGTGCTAAACACAACATTGAAACTTGGGATTGCTATTTATAATATTGATCCACTAAAGTATATTTTATGCAATTGAGTCCATTACTTGAAATTTTGTTCAATTAAGATATTCAAGTATTGTATTTTTCTCACCAATCAAATCAAACTACATTAACAATAAATTTAAAAATCAAAATATTGCATTTTTGCAATTTCTAGAAGTTTAAAATCTGCTAGGGATAAATGAAATGTCAATTCTCTGTTGAATTTAAATTTTGCTATTTTCTAAATTGACTCCTTTGCCTTAACGCAATTTGAAATGATATATATAATCATTAGGCAAATTACTTATGAAAAAGCAAAAGCAATGGACTGTAATAAGAAGGTTTTGCACTCCCATCTAGGGATATACGCTTAACACAACATTGAAACCTTGGATTGCTATTTATAATATTCATCCACTAAAGTGTATTTTATGCAATTGAGTCCATTACTTGTATTTTTGTTCAATTAAGATATTCAAATATTGTATTTTTCTCACCAATCAAATCAAATGACATTAAGAATAAAGTTAAAAATCAAAATATTGCATTTTTGATATTACATTTTTGCAATTTTGAGAATTTTAAAATCTGCTAGGGATAAATGAATTGTCAATACTTTGTTGAATTTAATATTTGGTATTTTCTGAATTGTCTCCTTTGCCTCAATACAATTTGAAATGATTTATATAATCTTTAGGCAAATTACTTAAGAAAAAGTAAAACGAATGGACTGTCATAAGAAGGTTCTGCACTCCTATGTAGGGATATGTGCTAAACACAACATTGAAACTTGGGATTGCTATTTATAATATTGATCCACTAAAGTATATTTTATGCAATTGAGTCCATTACTTGAAATTTTGTGCAATTAAGATATTCAAATATTGTATTTTTCTCACCAATCAAATCAAACTACATTAACAATAAATTTAAAAATCAAAATATTGCATTTTTGCAATTTCTAGAAGTTTAAAATCTGCTAGGGATAAATGAAATGTCAATTCTCTGTTGAATTTAAATTTTGCTATTTTCTAAATTGACTCCTTTGCCTCAACGCAATTTGAAATGATATATATAATCATTAGGCAAATTACTTATGAAAAAGCAAAAGCAAATTACTTATAAGATGGTTTTGCACTCCCATCTAGGGATATACGCTTAACACAACATTGAAACCTTGGATTGCTATTTATAATATTGATCCACTAAAGTGTATTTTATGCAATTGAGTCCATTACTTGTAATTTTGTTTAATTAACTTATTCAAATATTGTATTTTTCTCACTAATCAAATCAAACAACATTAACAACAAATTTAAAAACCAAAATATTGCACTTTTGAATTTTTAAAATTTTAAAATCTACTAGGGATAAATAAATTGTCAATAATCTGTTGAATTGAAATTTTAAAAATTTCTTCATTGTCTCCTTTGCCTCAATGCAATTTGAAATGATTTATAGAATTCTTGACTTTAGACAAATTAGTTAAGAAAAAGGAAAAGCAATGGACTCGAATAAGATAGTTCCGCACTCCCATCTAGGGATATATGCTTCACACAACCTTAAAACTTGAGTTTGCTATTTGTAATATTCTTCCACTAAAGTGTCTTTTATACAATTGAGTCTATTACTTGTATTTTTGTTCAATTAACATATTCAAATATTATATTTTTCACATATTATATTTTTCTCACAAATTAAATCAAACGATATTAACAATAAATATAAAAATCAAAATATTTCAATTTTGCAATTTTTTGAATTTTCAAATCTGCCAGGGATAATTGAATTGTCAATACTCTGTTGAATTTAAATTTTGGAATTTTCTAAATTGTCTCCTTTGCCTTAACACAATTTAAAATGATTTATATAATTTTTAGACAAATTACTTAAGAAAAAGCAAAAGCAATGAACTGTAATAAGAAGGTTCTGGACTCTCATCCAGGGATATATGCTTAACACCACATTGAAACTTGGGATTGCTATTTATAATATTCATCCACTAAAGTGTATTTTATGCAATTGAGCCCATTACTTGTATGTTTGTTCAATGAACTTATTCAAAAATTGTATTTTTCTCACCAATCAAATTAAACGACATTAACAACAAATTAAAAAATCAAAAGATTGCATTTTTGCAATTTTTAGAACTTTAAAATTTGCCAGGGATAAATAAATCATCAACAATCTTCAGAATTTAAATTTTGCAATTTTCTTAATTGTCTCCTCTGCCTCAAGGCAATTTAAAATGATTTATAGAATTCTTGTTTTCTAACAAATTACTTAGGAAAAAGGAAAAGCAATGGACTCGAATAAGATGGTTCCCCACTCCCATCTAGGGATATATGCTTAACACAACCTCGAAACTTGAGATTGCTATTTATAATATTCATCCACTAAAGTGTATTTTATGCAATTGAGTCCATTACTTGTAATTTTGTTCAATTAACTTATTCAAATATTGTATTTTTCTCACCAATCAAATCAAACGACATTAACAACAAATTGAAAAATCAAAATATTGCACTTTTGAATTTTTATAATTTTAAAATCTACTAGGGATAAATAAATTGTCAATAATCTGTTGAATTTAAATTTTGAAAATTTCTTAATTATCTCCTTTGCCTTAATGCAATTTGACATGATTTATAGAATTCTTGTCTTTAGACAAATTAGTTAAGAAAAAGGAAATGGAATGGACTCTAATAAGATGGTTTCTCACTCCCATCTAGGGATATATGCTTCAGGCAACCTTGAAATTTGAGATTGCTATTTATAATATTCATCCGCTAAAGTGTCTTTTATGCAATTAAGTCCATTATTTGTATTTTTGTTCAATTAACATATTCAAATATTATATATTTTACATATTATATTTTTCTCACCAATTAAATCAAACGACATTAACAACAAATTTAAAAATCAAAATATTGCATTCTTGCAATTTTTAGAATTTTAAAATCTACTAGGGATAAATGAATTGTTAATACTCTGTTGAATGTAAATTTTGCTATTTTCTAAATTGTCTCCTTTGCCTCAACGCAGTTTGAAATGATTAAGATAATCTTTAGGCAAATAACTTAAGAAAAAGCAAAAGGAATGGATTCTAATAAGAAGGTTCTGCACTCCCATCTAGGGATATATGCTTAACACAACATTAAAACCTTGGATTACTATTTATAATATTCATCCACTAAAGTGCTTTTATGCAATTGAGTCCATTACTTGTAATTTTGTTCAATGAACTTATTCAAATATATTATTTTTCTCACCAATCAAATCAAACGACATTAACAATAAATTTAAAAATCAAAATATTGCATTTTTGCAATTTCCAAAATTTTAAAATCTGTTAGGGACAAATGAATTGTCAATTCTCTGTTGAATTTAAATTTTGCTATTTTCTGAGTTGTCTCCTTTGCCTCAACGCAATTTGAAATGATTTATATAATCTTTAGGCAAATTACTTAAGAAAAAGAAAAAGGAATGGACTGTAATAAGAAGGTTTTGCACTCCCATCTAGGGATATATGCTTAACACAACATTGAAACCTTGGTTTGCTATTTATAATATTCATCCACCAAAGTGTATTTTATGCAATTAAGTCCATTACTTGTAATTTTGTTCTATTAACTTATTCAAATATTGTATTTTTCTCACCAATCAAATCAAACGACATTAACAACAAATTTAAAAATCAAGAGATTGCATTTTTGCAATTTTTAGAACTTTAAAATTAGCTAAGGATAAATAAATTATCAACAATCTTTAGAATTTTGAATTTTGAAATTTTCTTAATTGTCTCCTCTGCCTCAAAGCAATTTAAAATGATTTATAGAATTCTTGTTTTCTAACAAATTACTTAGGAAAAAGGAAAAGCAATGGACTCGAATAAGATGGTTCCCCACTCCCATCTAGGGATATATGCTTAACACAACCTTGAAACTTGAGATTGCTATTTATAATATTCATCCACTAAAGTGTATTTTATGCAATTGAGTCCATTACTTGTAATTTTGTTCAACTAACTTATTCAAATATTGTATTTTTCTCACTAATCAAATCAAATGACATTAACAACAAATTTAAAACTCAAAATATTGCATTTTTGCAACTTTTAGAATTTTGAAATCTGCTACGAACAAATAAATTGTAAATAATCTATTGAATTTAAATTTTGCAATTTTCTTAATTGTCTCCTTTGCCTTAATGCAATTTGAAATGATTTATAGAATTCTTGTCTTCAGACAAATTAGCTAAGAAAAAGGAAAAGGAATGAACTCTAATAAGATGGTTTCCTACTCCCATCTAGCGATATATGCTTCACACAACCTTGAAATTTGAGATTGCTATTTATAATATTCATCCACTAAAGTGTCTTTTATGCAATTGAGTCCATTACTTGTATTTTTGTTCAATTCACATATTCAAATATTATATTTTTCACATTTTATATTTTTCACACCAATCAAATCAAACAACACTAACAACAAATTTAAAAATCAAAATATTGCATTCTTGCAATTTTTAGAATTTTAAAATCTACTAGGGATAAATGAATTGTTAATACTCTGTTGAATTTAAATTTTGCTATTTTATGAATTGTCTCCTTTGCCTCAACGCAATTTGAAATGATTAATATAATCTTTAGACAAATAACTTAAGAAAAAGCAAAAGGAATGGATTCTAATAAGAAGGTTCTGTACTCCCATCTAGGGATATATGCTTAACACAACATTAAAACCTTGGATTGCTATTTATAATATTCATCCACTAAAGTGCTTTTATGCAATTGAGTCCATCACTTGTAATTTTGTTCAATTGACTTATTCGAATATATAATTTTTCTCACCAATCAAATCAAATGACATTAACAATAAATTTAAAAATCAAAATATTGCATTTTTGCAATTTCCAAAATTTTAAAATCTGTTATGGATAAATGAATTGTCAATTCTCTGTTGAATTTAAATTGTGCTATTTTTTGAATTGTCTCCTTTGCCTCAACGCAATTTGAAATGATTTATAAAATCTTTAGGCAAATTATTTAAGAAAAAGAAAAAGGAATGGATTGTAATAAGAAGGTTTTGCACTCCCATCTAGGGATATATGCTTAACACAACATTGAAACCTTGGTTTGCTATTTATAATATTCATCCACCAAAGTGTATTTTATGCAATTCAGTCCATTACATGTAATTTTGTTCTATCAACTTATTCAAATATTGTATTTTTCTCACCAATCAAATCAAACGACATTAACAACAAATTTAAAAATCAGAAGATTGCATTTTTGCAATTTTTAGAACTTTAAAATTAGCTAGGGATAAATAAATCATCAACAATTTTCAGAATTTAAATTTTGCAATTTTCTTAATTGTCTCCTCTGTCTCAATGTAATTTGAAATGATTTATAGAATTCTTATTTTCTAATAAATTACCTAGGAAAAAGGAAAAGCAATAGACTCAAATAAGATGGTTCCCCACTCCCATCTAGGGATATATGCTTAACACAACCTTGAAACTTGAGGTTGCTATTTATAATATTCATCCACTAAAGTGTATTTTATGCAATTCAGTCCATTACTTGTAATTTGGTTCAATTAACTTATTCAAATATTGTATTTTTGTCACTAATCAAATCAAACGACATTAACAACAAATTTAAAATCAAATTATTGCACTTTTGCAATTTTTCAAATTGTAAAATCTTCTAGGGATAAATAAATTGTCAATAATCTGTTGAATTTAAATTTTGAAAATTTCTTAATTGTCTCCTTTGCCTTAATGCAATTTGAAATGATTTATAAAATTCTTGTCTTGAGACAAATTAGCTAAGAAAAAGGAAAAGGAATGGACTCTAATAAAATGGTTCCCCACTCCCATCTAGGGATATATGCTTCACACAACCTTGAAATTTGAGATTGCTATTTATAATATTCATCCCCTAAGGTATCTTTCATGCAATTGAGTCCATTACTTATATTTTTGCTCAATTAACTTATTCAAATATTATATTCTTTACATATTATATTTTTCTCACCAATTAAATCAAACGACATTAACAATAAATTTAAAAATCAAAATATTTCAATTTTGCAATTTTTAAAATTTTAAAATCTGTTAGGGATAAATGAATTGTCAATACTATGTTCAATTTAAATTTTGGTATTTCCTGAATTGTCTCCTTTGCCTCAACGTAATTTGAAATGATTTTTATAATCTTTAGGCAAATTACTTAAGAAAAAGCAAAACGAATGGACTGTAATAAGAAGGTTCTGCACTCCTATCTAGGGATATGTGCTTAACACAACATTGAAACTTGGGATTGTTATTTATAACATTCATCCACTAAAGTGTATTTTATATAATTGAGTCCATTACTTGTAATTTTGTTCAATTAAGATATTCAAATATTGTATTTTTTTCACCAATCAAATCAAATGACATTAACAATGAATTTAAAAATCAAAATATTGCATTTTTGCAATTTCTAAAATTTTAAAATCTCCTTAAGATAAATAAATTGTCAATTCTCTCTTGAATTTAAATTTTGTTATTTTCCGAATTGTTTCCTTTGCCTCAACGAAATTTGAAATGATTTATATAATCTTTAGGCAAATTACTTAAGAAAAAGCAAAATGAATGGACTGTAAGAAAAAGGTTTTGCACCCCCATCTAGGGATATATGCTTAACACAAGATTGAAACCTTGGATTGCTATTTATAATATTCATCCACTAAAGTGTATTTTATGCAATTGAGTCCATTACTTGTAATTTTGTTCAATTAACTTATCCAAATATTGTATTTTTCTCACCAATCAAATCAAACAACATTAACAACAAATTTAAAAATCAAAATATTGCACTTTTGCAATTTTTAGAATTTTAAAATTTGCTAGGGATAAATAAATTGTCAATAATCTGTTGAATTTAAATTTTGAAAATTTCTTAATTGTCTCCTTTGCCTTAATGCAATTTGAAATGATTTCTCGAATTCTTATCTTCAGACAAATTAGTGAAGAAAAAGGAAAAGGAATGAATTCTAACAAGATGGTTCCCCATTCCTATCCCAGGATATATGCTTAAGACAACATTGAAACTTCGGTTTGTTATTTATAATATTCATCCACTAAAATGTATTTTATGCAATTGAGTCCATTACTTGTATTTGTCTCCTTTGCCTCAACGCAATTTGAAATGATGTACATAATCTTTTAGCAACTTACTTGAGAAAAAGCAAAAGCAATCAACTGTAATAAGAAAGATCTGCACTCCCATCTAGCAATATATGCTTAACACAACATTGAAACTTGGGATTGCTATTTATAATATTGATCCACTAAAGTGTATTTTATGCATTGAGTCCATTACTTATATTTTTGTTCAATTAACATATTGAAATATTATATTTTTCTCACCAATTAAATCAAATGACATTAACAATAAATATAAAAATCAAAATATTTCAATTTTGCAATTTCTTGAATTTTAAAATTTGCTAGGGATAAGTGAATTGTCAATACTCTTTTGAATTTAAATTTTTCAATTTTCTGAATTGTCTCCTTTGCCTCAACGCAATTTGAAATGATTTGTATAATCTTCAGGCAAATTACTTAACGAAAAAGCAAAAGCAATGGACTGTAATAAGAAGGTTCTACACTCTCATATAGGGATATATGCTTAACACAACATTGGAACTTGGGAGTGCTATTTATAATATTCATTCACTTAATTGTATTTTATGCAATTGAGTCCATTACTTGTATTTTTGTTCAATTAACATATTCAAATATTGTATTTTTCTTACCAATCAAATCAAAGTACAATAACAATAAATTTAAAAGTCAAAATATCGCATTGTTGCAATTTTTAGAATTTTAAAATCTGCTAGGGAGAAATGAATTGTCAATACTCTGTTGAATTTAACTTTTTCAATTTTCTGAATTGTCTCCTTTGCCTCTACGCAATTTGAAATGATGTATATAATCTTTAGGCAAGTTACATAAGAAAAAGCAAAAACAATGGACTGTAATTAGAAGGTTCTGCACTCCCATCTAGAGATATATACTTAAGACAACATTGAAACTTGAGATTGTTATTTATAATATTCATCCACAAAAGTGTATTTCATGCAATTGAGTCCATTACTTGTATTTTTGTTCAATTAACTTATTCAAATATTGTATTTTTCCCACCAATAAATCAAACGACATTAACAACAAATTTAAAAATCCAACTATTGCATTTTTGCAATTTTTAGAATTTTAAAATCTGCTAGGGATAAGTGAATTGTCAATACTCTGTTGAATTTAAATTTTGCAATTTTATAAATTGTCTCCTTTGCCTCAAGGCAATTTGAAATCATTTATAGAATTCTTGCCTTTAGACTAATTACTTAAGAAAAAGGAAAAACAATGGACCCTAATAAGATGGTTCCCTACTCCCATCTAAGGATATATGCTTCACACAACGTTGAAACTTGAGATTGCTATTTATAATATTCATCCACTAAAGTGTCTTTAATGCAATTGAGTCCATTACTTGTATTTTTGTTCAATTGACATATTCAAATATTATATTTTTCACTTATTATATTTTTCTCACCAATTAAATCAATCGACATTAACAATAAATTTAAAAATCAAAATATTGCATTTTTACAATTATTAGAATTTTAAAATCTACTAGGGATAAATGAATTGTTAATACACGATCGAATTTAACATTTGCAATTTTCTGAATTGTCTCCTTTGCCTCAACGCAATTTGAAACAATTTATATAATCTTCAGACAAATTACTTAAGAAAAAGCAAAAGAAATGGACTCTAATAAGAAGGTTCTGCACTCTCATCCAGGGATATATGCTTAACACAACATTGAAATTTGAGATTGTTATTTATAATATTCATCCACTAAAGTGTATTTTATGCAATTAAGTCCATTATTTGTATTTTTGTTCAATTAACTTATTCAAATATTGTATTTTTCTCACCAATCAAATCAAACGACATTAACAACAAATTGAAAAATCAAAATATTGCATGTTAGCAATTTTTAGAATTTTAAAATCTGTTAGGGATGAATAAATTGTCAATAATCTGTTGAATTTAAATTTTCCCATTTTCTTAATTCTCTCCTTTGCCTCAATGCTATTTGAAATGATTTATAGAATTCCTGTTTTCAAACAAATTACATAAGAAAAAGGAAAAGCAAGGGACTCCAATAAGATGGTTCTGCACTCCCATCTAGGGATATATGCTTCACACAACATTGAAACTTGAGTTTGCTATTTATAATATTCATCCACTAAAGCGTCTTTTATGTGATTGAGTACATTACTTGTATTTTTGTTCAATTAGCATATTCAAATATTATATTTTTCACATAATATATTTTTCTCACCAATTAAATCAAACGACATTAACAATAAATTTAAAAATGAAAATATTTCGATTTTGCAATTGTTAGAATTTATAATCTGGTAGGGATAACTGAATTGTCAATACTTTGTTGAATTTAAAATTTGCAATTTTCTAAATTATCTCCTTTGCCTCAATGCAATTTGAAATGATTTATATAATCTTCATGCAAATTGCTTATGAAAAAGCGAAAGCAATAAGCTGATAAGAAGGTTCTACACTCCCATATCTAGGGATATATGCTTAACACAACATTGAAACTTGGGATTGATATTATAATATTCATACACTAAAGTGTATTTTATGCAATTGAGTCCATTATTTGTATTTTTGTTCAATTAACTTATTCAAATATTGTATTTTTCTCACCAATTAAATCGAATATCATTAATAATATATTTAGAAATCAAAATATCACACTTTTTCAATTTTTGGAATTTTAAATTCTGCTAGGGATAAATGATTTGTCAATACTCTGTTGAATTTAAATTTTGCAATTTTCTGAATTGTCTCCTTTGCCTTAACACAATTTGAATTGATTTATATAATCTTCAGGCAAATTACTTAAGAAAAAGCAGAAGCAATGGACTGTAATAAGAAGGTTCTGCACTCCCATCTAGGGATATATGCTTAACACAACATTGACACTTGCATTCGCTATTTACAATATTCATCTAATATCCATTACTTGTGTTTTTGTTCAATTAACATATTCAAATATTATATTTTTCACATATTATATTTTTCTCACCAATTAAATCAAACGACATTAACATTGAATTTAAAAATCAAAATATTCCATTTTTTAAATTTTTAGAATTTTAAAATCTACTAGGGATAAATGATTTGTCAATATTCTATTGAATTTAAATTTTGCAATTTTTTGAATTGTCTCCTTTGCCTCAACGCAATTTGAAATGATTTATATAATTTTCAGGCAAATTACTTAAGAAAAAGCAAAAGCACTAGACTGTAATAAGAAGGTTCTGCACTCCCATCTAGGGATATCTGCTTAACACAACATCGAAATTTGGGATTACTATTTATAATCTTCATCCACTAAAGTGTCTTTTATGCAATTGAGTCCATTACTTGTATTTTTGCTCAATTAACATATTCAAATATTATATTTTTCACATATTATATTTTTCTCATCAATTAAATCAAACGATATTAACAATAAATTTAAAAATCAAAATATTTCAATTTTGCAATTTTTAGAATTTTAAAATCTGCTAGGAATAAATGAATTGTTAATACTCTGTTGAATTTAAATTTTGCACTTTTCAGAATTGTCTCTTTTGCCTCAACACAATTTGAAATGATTTATATAATCTTCAGGCAAATTACTTAAGAAAAAGTAAAGGCAATGAACTGTAACAAGAAGGTTTTGCACTCTCATCTAGGGATATATGCTTAACACAACATTGAAACATGGGATTGCTATTTATAATATTCATCCACTAAAGTGTATTTTATGCAATTAAGTCCATTACTTGTATTTTTGTTCAATTAACTTATTCAAATATTGTATTTTTCCCACCAATCAAATCAAACGACTATAACAACAAATTTAAATATCAAAATATTGCATTTTTGCAATTTTTAGAAGTTTAAAATCTGCTAGGGGTAAATAAATTGTCAAAAATCTGTTGAATTTAAAATTTTCAATTTTCTTAACTGTCTCCTTTCCTTCAATGTAATTTGAAATGATTTATAGAATTTTTGTCCTCAAACAAATTACTTACGAAAAAGGAAAAGCAATAGACTCTAATAAAATGGTTCCCTACTCCCATCTAGGGTTATATGCTTCACATAACCTTGAAACTTGAGATTGCTATTTATAATATTCATCCGCTAAAGTGTCTTTTATGCAATTGAGTCCATTACTTGTATTTTTGTTCAATTAACATATTCAAATATTATATTTTTCACATATTATATTTTTCTCACCAATTAAATCAAACGACATTAACATTAAATTTAAAATTCAAAATATTTCAATTTTGCACTTTTTCAAATTTTAAAATCTGTTAGGGATAAATGAATTGTCAATATTCTGTTAGATTTAAATTTTACAATTTTTGGAATTGTCTCCTTTGCCTTAATGCAATTTGAAATGATTTATGTAATCTTCAGGCAAATTACTTAAGAAAAAGCAAAAGCAATTAACTATAATAAGAAGGTTCTACACTCCCATCTAGTGATATATGCTTAACACAACATTGAAACTTGGGACTGCTATTTATAATATTCATCCACTAAAGTGTATTTTATGCAATTGAATCCATTACTTGTATTTTTGTTCAATTAACTTATTCAAATATTATATTTTTCTCACCAATCAAATGAAACAACATTAACAACAAATTTAAAAATTAAAATATTGCATTTTTGCAAATTTTAGGATTTTAAAATCTGGTAGGGATAAATAAATTGTCAATAATCTGTTGAATTTAAATTTTGCAATTTTTTGAATTGTCTCCTTTGCCTTAACACAATTTGAAATGATTTATAGAATTCTTGCCTTTAGACAAATTACTTAAGAAAATGGAAAAGTAATGAACTCTAATAAGATGGTTCCGCACTTCCATCTAGAGATATATGCCTTACACAACCTTAAAACTTGAGATTGTTATTTATAATATTCATCCACTAAGGTGTCTTTTATGCAATTGAGTTCATTATTTGTATTTTTGTTCAATTAGCATATTCAAATATTATATTTTTCACATAGTATATTTTTCTCACCAATTAAATCAAACGACTTTAATGATAAATTTAAAAATCAAAATATTTTGATTTTGCAATTTTTAGGATTTTAAAATCTGCTAAGGATAAGTGAATTGTCAATACTCTGTTGAATTTAAATTTTGCAATTTTCTGAAATGTCTTCTTTGTGTCAACGCAATTTGAAATAATTTATATAATCTTCAAGCAAATTACTTAAGAAAAGCCAAAAGCAATGGACTGTAATAAGAAGGTTCTGCTTTTCCATCTAGGGATATATGCTTCACAAAACCTTGAAACTTGAGATTGCTATTTATAATATTCAGCCTCGAAAGTGTATTTTATGCAATTGAGTCCATTACTTGTATTTTTGTTCAATTAACATATTCAAATATTATATTTTTCACATATTATATTTTTCTCACCAATTAAATCAAACGACATTAACAATAAATTTAAAAATCAAAATATTTCAATTTTGCACTTTTTAGGATTTTAAAATCTGCTAGGGATAAGTGAATTGTCAATACTCTGTTTAATTTAAATTTTGCAATTTTCTGAATTGTCTCCTTTCCCTCAACACAATTTGAAATGATTACTATAATCTTCAGGCAAATTACTTAAGAAAAAGCAAAAGCAATGGATTGTAACAAGAAGGTTCTGCACTCTCATCTAGAGATATATGTTTAACAAAACATTGAAACTTAGGAGTACTATTTATAATATTCATCCACTAAAGTGTATTTTATGCAATTGAGTCCATTATTTGTATTTTTGTTTAATTAACTTATTCAAATGTTGTATTTTTCTCACCAATCAAATCAAACGACATGAACAACAAATTTAAAAATCAAAATATTGCATTTTTGCACTTTTTAGAATTTTAAAATCTGCTAGAGATAAATAAATTGTCAATGCAATTTGAAATGATTTGCAGAATTCTTGTCTTCAGACAAATTAATTAGGAAAAAGGAAAAGCAATGGACTCTAATAAGATGGTTCCTCGCTCTTATCTAGGGATATATACTTTATACAAGCTTGAAACTTGACATTGCTATTTATAATATTCTTCCACTAAAGTGTCTTTTATGCAATTGAGTCCATTACTTGTATTTTTGTTCAATTAACATATTCAAATATTGTATTTTTAGAATTTTAAAATTTGCTAGGCATAAATAAATTATCAATATTCTGTTGAATTGAAATTTTGAAATTTTCTTAATTGTCTCCTTTGCCTCAATGCGATTTGAAATGATTTATAGAATACTTGTCTTCAAACAAATTACTGAAGAAAAAGTAAAAGCAATTGACTCTAATAAGAAGGGTCCCCATATGTTTAACACAACATTGAAACTCGGGATTGCTAGTTATAATATTTATCCACTAAACTATATTTTATACAATTGAGACCATTAGTTGTATTTTTGTTCAACTAACATATTCAAATGTTATATTTTTCTCACCAATCAAATTAAACGACACTAATAATAAATTTAAAAATTAAAATATTGCATTTTTGCAATTTTTACAATTTTAAAATCTGCTGAGGATAAATGTATTGTCAATAATCTGTTGAATTTAAATTTTGCAATTTTCTTAATTATCACGTATTCCTCAATGCAATTTGTAAGGATTTATATAATTCTTATCTTCAAACAATTACCTAAGAAAAAGTAAAAGTAATTGGCTCCAATAAGAAGGTTGCTCTCTCCCATCTAGGGATATGTACTTAACACAACATTGAAACTTGGGATTGCTATTTATAATATTCATCCACTAAAGTGTATTTTATGCAATTAAGTCCATTACTTGTATTTTTGTTCAATTAACTTATTCAAATATTGTATTTTTCTCACCAATCAAATCAAACGACATTAACAACAAAATTAAAAATCAAAATATTGCATTTTTGCAACTTTTAGAATTTTAAAATCTGTTTGGGATAAACAAATTGCCAATAATCTATTGAATTTAAATTTTGCAATTTTCTTAATTGTCTCCTTTGCCTTAATGGAATTTGAAATGATTTATAGAATTCTTGTCTTCAGACAAATTACTTAAGAAAAAGGAAAAGCAATGGACTCTAATAAAATGGTTCCCCACTCTCATCTAGGGATATATGCTTTACACAACCTTGAAACTTGACATTGTTATTTATAATATTCTTCCACTAAAGTGTCTTTTATGCAATTAAGTCCATTATTTGTATTTTTGTTCAATTAACTTATTCAAATATTGTATTTTTAGAATTTTAAAATTTGCTAGGCATAAATAAATTGTCAATATTCTGTTGAATTTAAATTTTGAAATTGTCTTAATTGTCACTTTTGCCTCAATGCAATTTGAAATGATTTATAGAATACTTGTCTTCAAACAAATTACTAAAGAAAAAGCAAAAGTAATTGACTCTAATAAGAAGGTTCCCCACTCCCATCTAAGATATATGTTTAACACAACATTGAAACTTGGGATTGTTAGTTATAATATTTATCCACTAAAGTATATTTTATACAATTGTGTCCATTAGTTGTATTTTTGTTCAACTAACATATTCAAATGTTATACTTTTCTCACCAATCAAATTAAACGTCATTAACAATAAATTTAATAATCAAAATACTGCATTTTAGCAATTTTTAGAATTTTAAAATCTGCTAAAGATAAATGCATTGTCAATAATCTGTTGAATTTAAATTTTGCAATTTTCTTAACTATCACATTTGCCTCAATAAAATTTGTAATGATTTATATAATTCTTGTCTTGAAACAATTACTTCAGAAAAAGGAAAAGCAATTGGCTCTAATAAGAAGGTTTCTCTCCCCCATCTAGGGATATATGCTATTTATAATATTCATCCACAAAAGTGTATTTTATGTAATTGAGTCCATTACTTGTATTTTTATTCGAATATTATATTTTTCTCACCTATCAAATCAAACGATGTTTACAGCAAATTTAAAAATCAAAATATTGCATTTTTTCAATTTTTAGAATTTTAAAATTTGCTAGGGACAAATAAATTGTCAATAAACTGTTGAATTTAAATCTTGCAATTTTCTTAATTCTCTCCTTTGCCTCAATGCAATTTGAAATCATTTGCAAAATTCTTGTCTTCAGACAAATTACTTAAGAAAAAGGAAAAGCAATGGACTCTAATAAGATGGTTCCCCACTCCCATTTAGGGATATATGCTTCACACAACCTTGAAATTTGAGATTGCTATTTATAATATTGATCCACTAAAGTGTCTTTTATGCAATTGAGTCCATTACTTGTATTTTTGTTCACTTAACATATTTAAATATTATATTTTTCGCATATTATATTTTTCTCACCAAATACACCAAACAACATTAACAATAAATTTAAAAATCAAAATATTTCAATTTTGCAATTTTTAGAATTTTAAAATTTGCTAGGGATAAATGATTTGTCAATACTCTATTGAATTTAAATTTTGCAATTTTCTGAATTGTCTCCTTTGCTTCAACGCAATTTGAAATGATTTATATAATCTTTAGGCAAATTACTTAACAAAAAAAGCAAAAGCAATGGATTGTAAAATGAAGGTTCTGCACTCCCATCTAGGGATATATGCTTAACACAATATTGATACTTGGAATTGCTATTCATAATATTCATCCACTAAAGTGTATTTTTTGCAATTGAGTCCATTACATGTGTTTTTTGTTCAATTAACATGTTCAAATATTGTATTTATCTCACCAATCAAATTAAATGACATTAACAATAAATGTAAAAATCAAAATATTGCATTTTTGCAATTTTTAGAATTTTAAAATCTGCTAGGGTTAAATAAATTATTAGTACTCTCTTGAATTTAACTTTTGCAATTTTCTTAATTGTCTCCTTTGCCTCAATGGAATTTGAAATGATTTATAGAATTCTTGTCTTCAGACAAATTACTTAAGAAAAATGGAAAAGCAATGAATTCAAATAAGATGGTTCCCTACTCCCATTTAGGGATATATGCTTAACAAAACTTTAAAACTTGAGATTGCTATTTACAATATTCATCCACTAAAGTGTATTTTATGCAATGGAGTCCATTANAATCAAAATATTGCATTTTTGCAATTTTTAGAATTTTAACATTTGTTAGGGACAAATAAATTGTCAATAATTTGTTGAATTTAAATTTTACAATTTTCTTAATTGTCTCCTTTGCCTCAATGCAATTTGAAATGATTTGTAGAATTCTTGTCTTCAAACAAATTAC
Source organism: Bruguiera gymnorhiza (assembly GCA_020883675.1). NCBI lineage: Eukaryota > Viridiplantae > Streptophyta > Magnoliopsida > Malpighiales > Rhizophoraceae > Bruguiera > Bruguiera gymnorhiza. The sequence goes on from JAIRCJ010000248.1 coordinate 162,964, forward strand.
TAAAGAAAAAGGAAAAGGAATGGACTCTAATAAGATAGTTCCCTACTCCCATCTAGGGATACATGCTTGACACAACCTTAAAACTTGAGATTGCTATTTATAATAATCATCCACTAAAGTGTCTTTTATGCAATTAAGTCCATTAGTTGTATTTTTTTTCCAATTAACATATTCTAATATTATATTTTTCACATATTATATTTTTCTCACCAATTAAATCAAACAACATTAATAATTTAAAAATCAAAATATTGCATTTTTTCAATTTTTAGAATTTTAAAATCTATTAGGGGTAAATGAATTGTCAATACTCTATTGAATTTAACTTTTGCAATTTTTTGAATTGTCTCCTTTGCCTTAACGCAATTTGAAATGATTTATATAATATTCAAGCAAATTACTTAAGAAAAGCAAAAGCAATGGATTGTAATAAGAAGGTTATGCACTCCTATCTAGGGATATATCCTTAATATAAAATTGAAATTTGTGATTGCTATTTATAATATTTATCCATTAAAGTGTATTTTATCCAATTGAGTCCATTACTTGTATTTTTGTTCAATTAACATATTCAAATGATGTATTTTTCTCACCAATCAAATCCAACGACATTAACAACAAATTTAAAAATCAAAATATTGCCCTTTTGCAATTTTTGGAATTTTAAAATCTGCTAGGGATAAACGATTTGTCAATACTCTCTTGAATTTAAATTTTGCAATTTTCTGAATTGTCTCCTTTGCCTCAATGCAATTTGAAATGATTTATATAATCTTCAAGCAAATTACTTAAAAAAAAAGCAAAAGCAATGAACTGTAAAATGAAGGTTCTACACTCCCATAGGGATATATGCTTAACACAATATTGAAACTTGGGATTGCTATTTATAATATTTATCCACTAAAGTGGATTTTATACAATTGAGTCCATTACTTGTGTTTTTGTTCAATTAACATGTTCAAATATTGTATTTCTCACACTAATCAAATCAAATGACATAACAGTAAATGTAAAAATCAAAATATTGCATTTTTGCAATTTTTAGAATTTTTAAATTTGTTAGGGATAAATGAATTGTCAGTACTCTGTTGAATTTAACGTTTGCAATTTTCTTAATTGTCTCCTTTGCCTCAATACAATTTGAGATGGTTTATAGAATTATTGTCTTTAGACAAATTACTTAGGAAAAAGGAAAAGCAACTAACTCAAAGACAATGGTTCCGCACTCCCATCTAGGAATATATGCTTCACACAACCTTGAAACTTGAGATTGCTATTTATAATATTCATCCACTAAAGTGTATTTTATGCAATTGAGTCCATTACTTGTATTTTTGTTCAATTAACATATTGAAATATTATATTTTTCCTACGAATTAAATCAAATGACATTAACAATAAATTTAAAATCAACATATTGCATTTTTTCAATTTTTAGAATTTTAAAATCTGCTAGAGATAAATGAATTGTCAGTACTCTGTTGAATTTAACTTTTGCAACTTTTTGAATTGTCTCCTTTTCCTCAACACAATTTGATATGATTTATATAATCTTCAGGCAAATTACTTAAGAAAAAGCAAAAGCAATGGACTGTAATAAGAAGGTTCTGCACTCCCATATAGGGATATATGCTTAACACAACGTTGAAATTTGGGATTGCTATTTATAATATTCATCCTCTAAAGTGTATTTTATGGAATTGAGTCTATTACTTGTATTTTTGTTCAATTAACTTATTCAAATATTGTATTTTTCTCATCAATCAAATTAAGCGAGATTAACAGTAAATTTAAAAATCAAAATATTGCATTTTTGCAATTTTTAAAATTTTAAAATCTGCTAGGGATAAATGAATTGTCAATACTCTGTTGAATTTTACTTTTGCAATTTTCTGAATTCTCTCCTTTGACTCAATGCAATTTGAAATGATTTATATAATATTCAGGCAAATTTCTTAAGAAAAATCAAAAGCAATGGATTTTAATAAGAAGGTTATGCACTCCCATATAGGGATATATCCTTAACACAACATTGAAATTTGGGATAGGTATTTCTAATATTCATCCACTAAAGTGTATTTTATGCAATTGAGTCCATTACTTGTATTTTTGTTCAATTAACTTATTCAAATATTGTATTTTTCTCACCAATTAAATCAAATGACATTAACAACAAATTTAACAATCAAAATATTGCATTTTTGCAACTTTTAGAATTTTAAAATCTGCTAAGAATAAACAAATTGTCAATAATTTGTTGAATTTAAATTTTGTAATTTTATTAATTTTCTCCTTTTCCCCAATAGAATTTGAAAGGATTTTGAAATGATTTATAGAATTATTGTCTTCAGACAAATTACTTAAGAAAAAGGAAAAGCAATGGACTCAAATAAGATGGTTCCACACTCTCATCTAGGGATATATGCTTCACACAACTTTGAAACTTGAGATTGCTATTTATAATATTCATCCACTAAAGTCTCTTTTATGCAATTGAGTCAATCACTTGTATTTTTGTTCAATTAACATATTCAAATATTATGTTTTTCACATATTATATTTTTCTCACCAATTAAATCAAATGACATTAATAATAAGTTTAAAGATCAAAATATTTCAATTTTGCAATTTTTAGAATTTTAAATTCTACTAGGGATAAATGAATTGTCAATACTCTGGACTGTAATCGGAAGGTTCTGCACTCCCATCTTAGGATATATGCATAATACAACATTAAATCTTGGGACTACAAGTTATAATATTTATCCACTAAAGTGTATTTTATGCAATTGGGTCCATTACTTGTATTTTTGTTCAATGAACTTATTCAAATATGGTATTTTTCTCACCAATCAAATCAAACGACATTAACAATAAATTTAAAAAAGAAAATATTGCATCTGTGCAATTTTTAGAATTTTAAAATCTGTTAGGGATAAATAAATTGTCAATAATCTACAAAATTAAAATTTTGCAATTTTCTTATTTGTCTCCTTTCCCTTAATGCAATTTGAAATGATTTATAAAATTCTTCTTTTCAAACAAATTACTTAAGAAAAAGGAAAAGCAATGGACTCAAAAAAGATGGTTCCCCACTCCCATCTAGGTATATATGCTTCACACAACTTTGAAACTTCAGATTACTATTTATAATATTCATTCACTAAAGTGTCTTTTATACAATTGAGTCCATTAGTTGTATTTTTGTTCAATTAAGATACTCAAATATTATATTTTCACATATTATATTTTTCTCACCGATTAAATCAAACGATAATAACAATAAGTTTAAAAATCAAAATATTTCAATTTTGCAATTTTTAGAATTTTAAAATCTGTTAGGGATAAATGAATTGTCAATACTCTGTTGAATTTAAATTTTCCAATATTCTTATTTGTCTCCTTTGCCTTAACGCAATTTGAAACAATTTATATAATCTTCAGCCAAATTACTTAAGAAAATGCAAAAGCAATGGACTATAATAAGAAGGTTCTGCACTCCCATCTTAGGATATATGCATAACATAACATTGAATCTTGAGATTGCAAGTTATAATATTCATTCACTAAAGTGTATTTTATGCAATTGGGTCCATTACTTGTTTTTTTGTTCAATTAACATATTTAGATATTATATTTTTCACATATTATGTTTTTCTCACTAATTAAATCAAACGACATTAACAATAAATTTAAAAATCAAAATATTTCAGTTTTGCAATTTTTAGAATTTTAAAATTTGCTAGGGATAAATGAATTGTCAATACTCTGTTGAATTTAAATTTTGCAATTTTCTGAATTGTCTCATTTGCCACAATGCAATTTGAAATGATTTATATAATTTTCAAGCAAATTACTTAAGAAAAAGGAAAAGCAATGGACTATAACAAGAAGGTTCTACGCTCCAATCTAGGGATATATGCTTAACACAACATTGAAACGTGGGATTGTTATTCATAATATTCATCCACTAAAATATATTTTATGCAGTTGAGTCCATTACATGTATTGTTGTTCAATTAACCTATTCAAATATTGTATTTTTCTCACCAATTAAATCACACAACATTAACAATAAATTTAAACATCAAAATATTTCAATTTTACAATTTTTAGAATTTTAAAATCTGCTAGGGATAAATGAATTGTCAATACTCTGTTGAATTTAAATTTTGCAATTTTCTGAATTGTCTCGTTTGCCTCAATTCAATTTGAAATGATTTATATAATTTTAAGGCAAATTACTTAAGAAAAAGCAAAAGCAATGGACTATAACAAGAAGGTTCTACGCTCTAATCTAGGGATATATGCTTAACATAACATTGAAACGTGGGATTGCTATTCATAATATTCATCCACTAAAGTATATTTTATGCAATTGAGTCCATTACATGTATTGTTGTTCAATTAACCTATTCAAATATTGTATTTTTCTCGTCAATTAAATCACACGACATTAACAATAAATTTAAATATCAAAATATTTCAATTTTGCAATTTTTAGAATTTTAAAATCTGCTAGGGATAAATGAATTGTCAATACTCTATTGAATTTAAATTTTGCAATATTCTGAATTGTCTCCTTTGCCTCAACGCAATTTGAAATGATTTATATAATCTTCAAGCAAATTACTTAAGAAAAAGCAAAAGCAATGGACTGTAATAAGAAGGTTCTGCACTCCCTTCTAGGGATATTTGCATAATACAACATTAAATCTTGGGACTGCAAGTTATAATATTCATCCACTAAAGTGTATTTTATGCAATTGGGTTCATTACTTGTATTTTTGTTCAATTAACTTATTCAAATATTGTATTTTTCTCACCAATCAAATCAAACGACATTAATAATAAATTTAAAAAAGAAAATATTACATTTTTGCAATTTTTAGAATTTTAAAATCTGCTAGTGATAAATGAATTGTTAATACTCTATTGAATTAAAATTTTGCAATTTTCTAAATTGTCTCGTTTGCCTCAACGCAATTTGAAATGATTTATATAATCTTCAGAAAAATTACATAAGAAAAAGCAAAAGCCATGGATGGTCATAAGAAGGTTCTGCACTCCTATCTTCCATCTACGGATATATGCGTAACACAACATTGAATCTTGGGATTGCAAGTTATAATATTCATCCACTAAAGTGTATTTTATGCAATTAGGACCATTACTTGTATTTTTGTTCAATTAAAATATTCAAATATTATATTTTTCTCACCCATTAAATCAAACGACATTAACAATAAATTTAAAATGAAAATATTTCAATTTTGCAATTTTTAGAATTTTAAAATCTGCTAGGGATAAATGAATTGTCAATACTCTGTTGAATTTAAATTTTGCAATTTTTTGGATTGTCTCCTTTCCTCAACGCAATTTGAAATGATTTATTTAATCTTCTGGAAAATTACTTAAGAAAAAGCCAAAGCAATGGACTTTAATTAGAAGGTTCTACACTCCTACCTAGGGATATAAGCTTAATGCAACATTCAAACTTAGAATTGCTATTTATAATATTCATCCACTAAAGTGTATTTTATGCAATTGGGTCCATTACTTGTATTTTTGCTCAATTAATATATTCAAATATTATATTTTTCATATAATATATTTTTCTGACCAATTAAATCAAACGACATTAACAATAAATTTAAAGATCAAAATATTTCAATTTTGCAATTTTTAGAATTTTAAATTCTGCTGTGGATAAATGAATTGTCAATACTTTGTTGAATTTAAATTTTGCAATATTCTTAATTGTCTCCTTTGCATCAACGCAATTTGAAATGATGTATATAATCTTCAGACAAATTACTTAAGAAAAAGCAAAAGCAATGGACTGTAACAAGAAGGTTATGCACTCCCATCTAGCGATATATGCTTAACACAACATTGAAACGTGGGATTGCTATTTATAATATTCATCCACTAAAGTATATTTTATGCAATTGAGTCCATTACTTGTATTTTTGTTCAATTAACTTATTCAAATATCGTATTTTTCTCACCAATCAAATCAAATGACATTAACAATAAATTTAGAAAAGAAAATATTGCACTTTTGCAATTTTTAGAATTTTAAAATCTGTTAGGGATAAATGAATTGTCCATACTCTATTGAATTTAAATTTTGCAATTTTCTGAATTGTCGCCTTTGTCAATAATTTGCAGAATTATAATTTTGAAATTTTCTTATTTGTTTCCTTTGCCTCAATTCAATTTGAAATGATTTATAGAATTGTTGTCTTCAGAGAAATTACTTAAGAAAAAGAAAAAGCAATAGACTTAAATAAGATGGTTCCCCACTCCCATTTAGGGATATATGCTTCACACAACTTTGAAACTTGAGATTGCTATTTATAATATTCATTCACTAAAGTGTCTTTTATGCAATTGTGTCCATTACTTGTAATTTTGTTCAATTAATGTGTTCAAATATTATATTTTTCTCACCAATCAAATCAAACGACATTAACAAAAAATTTAGAAATCAAAATATTGCATTTTTGCAATTTTTAGAATTTTAAAATTTGATAGGGACAAATGAATTTTCAATACTTTATTGAATTTAAATTTTGCAATTTTTTGAATTGTCTCCTTTGCCTTAACGCAATTTGTAATGATTTCTATAATCTTCATGCAAATTACTTAAGAAAAAGCAAAGGCAATAGAGTGTAATAAAAAGGTTCTGCACTCCCATCTTGGCATATATGCTTAACACAACATTGAAACTTGGGATTGCTATTTATAATATTTATCCACTAACGTGCATTTTATTGAATTGAGTCCATTACTTGTATTTTTGTCCAATTAACTTATTAAAATATTGCATTTTTCTCACTAATCAAATCTAGCGACATTGGCCACAAATTTAAACATCAAAAGATTGCATTTTTGCAATTTTTAGAATTTTAAAATCTGCTACGGATAAATAAATTGTCAATAATCTGCATAATTATAATTTTGCAAATTTCTTATTTGTCTCCTTTTCCATAATGCAATTTGAAATGATTTATAGAATTCTTGTCTTCAGAGAAATTACTTAAGAAAAAGGAAAGGCAATAGACTCAAATAAGATGGTTCCCCACTCCCATATAGGGATATATGCTTCACACAACTTTGAAACTTAAGATTGCTATTTATAATATTCATTCACTAAAGTGTCTTTTATGCAATTGAGTCCATTACTTGTATTTTTGTTCAATTAACGTGTTCAAATATTATATTTTTCTCACTAATCAAATCAAACAAAATTAACAAAAAACTTTAGAAATCAAAATATTGCATTTTTGCAATTTTTAGAATTTTAAAATCTGATAGGGAAAAATGAATTTTCAATACTCTGTTGAATTTAAATTTTTCAATTTTTTGAATTGTCTCCTTTGCCTCAACGCAATTTGTAATGATTTATATAATCTTTAGGAAAATTACTTAAGAAAAAGCAAAGGCAATGGACTGTAATAAGAAGGTTCTGCACTTCCATCTTAGGATATAAGCTTAACACAACATTGAAACTTGGGATTGGTATTTATAATATTTATCCACTAACATGCATTTTATGCAATTGAGTCCATTACTTGTATTTTTGTTAAATTAACTTATTAAAATATTGCATTTTTCTCACCAATCGAATCTAGCGACGTTGACCACAAATTTAAACATCAAATTATTGTATTTTTGCAATTTTTAGAATTTTAAAATCTGCTAGGGATAAATAAATTGTCAATAATCTGCATAATTATAATTTTTCAATTTTCTTATTTGTCTCCTTTTCCACAAAGCAATTTGAAATGATTTATAGAATTCTTGTCTTCAGAGAAATTACTTAAGAAAAGGAAAGGCAATAGACTCAAATAAGATGGTTCCTCACTCCCATCTAGAGATAAATGCTTCACACAACTTTGAAACTTGAGATTGCTATTTATAATATTCATTCACTAAAGTGTTGTTTATGCAATTGAGTCCATTACCTGTATTTTTGTTCAATTAACGTGTTCAAATATTATATTTTTCTCACCAATCAAATCAAATGACATTAACAAAAAATTTAGAAATCAAAGTATTGCATTTTTGCAATTTTTAGAATTTTAAAATCTGCTAGGGAAAAATGAATTTTCAATACTCTGTTGAATTTAAATTTTACAATTTTTTGAATTGTCTCCTTTGCTTCAACACAATTTGAAATGATTTATATAATCTTTAGGCAAATTACTTAAGAAAAAGCAAAGGCAATGGACTGTAATAAGAAGGTTTTGCACTCCTATCTTGGGATATATGCTTAACACAACATTGAAACTTGGGATTGCTATTTATAATATTTACCCACTAACGTGCATTTTATGCAATTGAGTCCATTACTTGTATTTTTGTTCAATTAACATCTTCAAATGTTATATTTTTTACATATTATGTTTTTCTGACTAATTAAATCAAACAACATTGACAATAAAATTAAAAATCAAAATATATCAATTTTGCAATTTTTAGAAGTTTAAAATTTGCTAGGGATAAATGAATTGTCAATACTCTGTTGATTTTAAATTCTGCAATTTTTTGAATTGTCTCCTTTGCCTCAACGCAATTTGAAATGATTTATATAATCTTCTGGAAAATTACTTAAGAAACAGCCAATGCAATGGATTGTAATCAAAAGGTTCTGCACTCCCATATACTCCCATATAGGGATATATGCTTAACACAACATTAAAACTTAGAATCGCTATTTATAATATTAATCCACTAGAGTGTATTTTATGCAATTGGGTCCATTACTTGTATTTTTGTTCAATTAACATATTCACATATTATATTTTTCTCACCAATCAAATCAAACGACATTAATAATAAATTTAAAAAACAAAATATTACATTTTTGCAATTTTTGGAAATTTACAATATGCTAGGGATAAATGAATTGTCAATACTCTGTTGAATTTAAATTTTGCAATTTTTTGAATTGTCTACTTTGCCTCAACGCAATTTGAAATCATTTATATAATCTTTTGGCAAATTACTTAAGAGAAAGCCAAAGCAATGGACTTTAATCAGAAGGTTCCACACTCCCACCTATGGATATATGCTTAACGCAACATTCAAACTTAGAATTACTATTTGTAATATTCAGCTACTAAAGTGTATTTTATGCAATTGAGTCCATTACTTGTATTTTTGTTCAATCAAATCAAATCAAATGACATAAACAATAAATTTAGAAATCAAAATATTGCATTTTTGCAATTTTTAGAATTTTAAAATCTGCTAGGGATAAATGAATTATCCATATATCCCATCTAGGGATATATGCTTCACACAACTTTGAAACTTGAGATTGCTATTTATAATATTCATCTACTAAAGTCGCTTTTATGCAATTGAGTCCATTACTTGTATTTTTGTTCAATTAACATATTCAAATATTATATTTTCACATATTGTATTTTTCTCACCAATTAAATCAAACGACATTAACAATAAGTTTAAAGATCAAAATATTTCAATTTTACAATTTTTAGAATTTTAAATTCTGCAATTTTTTGAATTGTCTCCTTTGCCTCAACGTAATTTGAAACGATTTATATAATCTTCAGGCAAATTACTTAAGAAAAAGCAAAAGCAATGGACTATAATAAGAAGGTTCTGCACTCCCATCTTAGGATATATGCTTAACACAATATTAAAACTTGGGATTGTTATTTATAATCTTCATCCACTAACGTGCATTTTATGCAATTGAGTCCATTACTTGTATTTTTGTTCAATTAGCTTATTAAAATATTGCATTTTTCTCACCATTCAAATCTAACGACATTAACAACAAGTTTAAAAATCAAAATATTGCATTTTTTCAATTTTTAGAATTTTAAAATATACTAGGGATAAATAAATTGTCAATAATCTGCATAATTATAATTTTGCAATTTTCTTATTTGTCTCCTTTTCCACAATGCAATTTGAAATGATTTATAGAATTCTTGTCTTCAGAGAAATTACTTAAGAAAAAGGAAAGGCAATAGACTTAAATAAGATGGTTCCCCACTCCCATCTAGGAATATATGTTTCACACAAATTTGAAACTTGGGATTGCTATTTATATTATTCATTCCACTAAAGTGTCTTTTATCTAATTGTGTCCATTACTTGTATTTTTGTTTAATTAACACATTCAAATATTATATTTTTCACATATTATATTTTTCTCACCAATTAAATCAAACGACATCAACAATAAATTTGAAAATCAAAATATTTTAATTTTGCAATTTTTAGAATTTTAAAATCTACTAGGGATAAATGAATTGTCAGTACTCTGTTGAATTTAAATTTTGCAATATTCTGAATTGTCTATTTTGCCTCAACGCAATTTGAAATGATTTATATAATCTTCAGGCAAATTAATTAAGAAAAAGCAAAAGCAATAGACTCTAATAAGAAGGTTCTGCACTCCTATCTAGGGATATATGCATAACACAACATTGAATCTTAGGATTGCAGGTTATAATATTCATCCACTAAAGTGTATTTTATGCAATTGGGTCCATTACTTGTATTTTTGTTCAATTAACATATTCAAATATTATATTTTTCACATATTATGTTTTTCTCACTAATTAAATCAAACAAAGCATTAACAATAAATTTAAAAAATCAAAATATTTCAATGTTTGCAATTTTTAGAATTTTTTAAAATATGTTTAGGGATAAAATGAATTGGTCGAAGTACTTGTTTGAATGTTAAATTTTACAATTTTATTAGAATTTTAAAATATGTTAGCGATAAATGAATTGTCAATACTTTTGAATTTAAATTTTGCAATTTTTTGAATTGTCTCCTTTGCCCTAACGCAATTTGAAATGATTTATATAATCTTCAAGAAAATTACTTAAGAAAAAGCCAAAACAATGGACTGTAATTAGACGGTTCTGCACTCCCATCTAGGGATATATGTTTAACACAACATTAAAACTTGGAATTGCTATTTGTAATATTCATCCACTAAAGTGTATTTTATGCAATTGAGTCCATTACTTGTATTTTTGTTTAATTAACGTGTTCAAATATTATATTTTTCTCACCAATCAAATCAAACGACAATAATAATAAATTTAAAAATCAAAATATTGCATTTTTGCAATTTTTGGAAATTACAATTTGCTAGGGATAAATGAATTGGCAATACTCTGTTGAATTTAAATTTGCAATTTTTGAATTGTCTCTTTTGCCTCAATGCATTTTGAAATGATCTATATAATGTTTTGGTAAATTACATAAATATGCATAACACAACATTGAATCTTGAGATTTTGCAATTTTTAGAAATTTAAAATTTGCTAGGGATAAATGAATTGTCAATACTCTATTGAATTTAAATTTTGCAAGTTTTTGAATTGTCTCCGTTGCCTCAACGCAATTTGAATGATTTATATAATTTTCTGGAAAATTACTTAAAAAATAGCCAAAGCAATGGACTGTAATTAGACGGTTCTGCACTCCCATCTAAGGATATATGGTTAACACAACATTGAAACTTGGAATTGCTATTTGTAATATTCATCCACTAAAGTGTATTTTATGCAATTGAGTCCATTACTTGTATTTTTTGTTCAATTAACGTGTTAAAATATTATATTTTTCTCACCAATCAAGTCAAACGACATTAATAATAAATTTAAAATCAAAATATTGCATTTTTGCAATTTTTAGAATTTTAAAATATGGTAGGGATAAATGAATTTTCCATACTCTGTTGAATTTAAATTTTGCAATTTTCTAAATTGTCTCCTTTGCCTCAACGCAATTTGAAATGATTTGTATTATCTTCAGGCAAATTACTTAAGAAAAAGCAAAAGCAATGGACTGTAATAAGAAGGTTCTGCACTCCCATTTTGGGATATATGCTTAACACAACACTGTAACTTAGGATTGTTATTTACAATATTTATCCACTAACGTGCATTTTATGCAATTGAGTCCATTACTTGAATTTTTGTTCAATTAACTTGTTAAAATATTGCATTTTTCTCACCAATCAAATCTAACGACATTGCTGACAAATTTAAAAATCAAAATATTGCATTTTTGCAATTTTTAGAATTTTAAAATCTACTAGGGATAGATAAATTGTCAATAATCTGCAGAATTATAATTTTGCACTTTTCTTATTTGTCTCCTTTGCCTCAATGCAATTTGAAAAGATGGTTCCCCACTCCCATCTAGGGATAAATGAATTGTTAATACTCTGTTGAATTTAAATTTTGCAATTTTCTAAATTTCTCCTTTGTTTTAAGGCAATTTGAAATAATTTATATAATCTTCAAGCAAATTACTTAAGAAAAAACAAAAGCAATGGATTGTAATAAGAAGGTTCTACACTCTCATCTAGAGATATATGTTTAACACAACATTGAAACTTGGGATTGTTGTTTATAATATTTATCCACTAAAGTGTATTTTATGCAATTAAGTCCATCACTTGTATTTTGTTCAATTAGCTTATTCAAATATTGTATTTTTCTCACCTATCAAATCAAATGACATTGACAACAAATTTAAAAATCAAAATATTGCATTTTTACAATTTTTAGAATTTTAAAATCTGCTAGGGACGAATAAATTGTACATAATCTGTTGAATTTAAATTTTGCAATTTTCTTAATCGTCTCCTTTGCCTCAATGCAATTTCAAATGATTTATACAATTCTTGTCTTTAGACAAATTACTTAAGAAAAAGGAAAAGCAATGGACTCTAATAAGGTGGTTCCCCACTCCTATATAGGGATATATGCTTCACACAACCTTGAAACTTGAGATTGCTATTTATAATACTCATCCACTAAAGTGTCTTTTATGCAATTGATTTCATTACTTGTATTTTTGATCAATTAAGATATTCAAATATTGTATTTTTCTCATTAATCAAATCAAACGACATTAACAATAAATTTAAAAATCAAAATATTGCATTTTTCCAATTTTTAGAATTTTAAAATCTGGTAGGGATAAATGAATTGTCAATACTCTTTTGAATTTAAATTTTGCAATTTTCTGAATTGTCTCCTTTGCCTCAACGCAATTTTAAATGATTTATATAACCTTTAGGCAAGTTACTTAAGAAAAAACAAAAGCAATGAACTGTAATAAGAAGGTTTTGCACTCCCATCAAAGGATATCTGCTTAACACAACTTTGAAACTTGGGATTGCTATTTATAATATTCATCCACTAAAGTGTCTTTTATGCAATTGAGTCCATTACTTGTATTTTTTGTTCAATTAACATATTCAAATATTATATTTTTCACATATTATATTTTTCCCACCACTTAAATCAAACAACATTAATAATAAATTTAAAAATCAAAATATTTCAATTTTGCCATTTTTAAAATTTTAAAATTAGCTAGGAATAAATGAATTGTTAATACTCTATTGAAGTTAAATTTTGCAATTTTTGAAATTGTGTCCTTTGCCTTAATGCAATTTGAAATGATTTATATAATCTTCAGGAAAATTACTTAAGAAAAAGCAAAAGCAATAGATTGTAATAAGAAGATTCTACACTCTCATCTAAAGATATATCCTTAACACAACATTGAAACTTGGGACTGCTATTTATGATATTCATCCACTAAAGTGTATTTTATGCAATTTAGTCCATTACTTGTATTTTTGTTCGATTAAGATATTCAAATATTGTATTTTTCTCACCAATCAAATCAAATGACATTAACAATAAAATTAAAAATCCAAATATTACATTTTTTCAATTTTTAGAATTTTAAAATCTACTAGGGATAAATTAATTGTCAATACCCTGTTGAATTTAAATTTTGTAATTTTCTTGATTGTCTTCATTGCCTCAATGCAATTTGAAATGATTTATAAAATTCTTATATTTAGACAAATTACTTAAGAAAAAGGAAAAGCAATGGACTCTAATAAGGTGGTCCCCACTCTTATCTAGAGATATATGCTTCACACAACCTTGAAACTTGTATTTTTGCTCAATTAACATATTCAAATATTATATTTTTCACATATTATATTTTTCTCACCAATTAAATCAAACGACATTAACAATAAATTTAAAAATCAAATATTTCAATTTTGCAATTTTTAGAATTTTAAAATCTGCTAGGGATAAATGGATTGTCAATGGTCTGTTGAAGTTAAATTTTGCAATTTTTTGAATTGTGTTCTTTTCCTCAACACAATTTGAAAAGATTTATATAATCTTCAGCCAAATTACCTTAGAAAAAGCAAAAGCAATAGACTGTAATAAGAAAATTCTGCACTCCCATCTAAAGATATATGCTTAACACAACATTGAAACTTGGGTTTGATATTTATAATATTCATCCATTAAATTGTATTTTATGCAATTAAGTCCATTACTTGTATTTCTGTTCAATTAACAAATTCAAATATTATATTTTTCACATATTATATTTTTCTTAGCAATTAAATTGAATGACATTAACAATAAATTTAAAAATTAAAATATTTCAATTTTGCAATTTTTTGAATTTTAAAATCTGCTAGAGATAAATGAATTATCAATACTCTATTTAATTTAAAGTTTGCAATTTTCTGAATTGTCTCATTTACCTCAAAGCAATTTGAAATGATTTATATAATCTTCAAGCAAATTACTTAAGAAAAAGCAAAAATAATGGATTGTAATAAGAAGGTTCTTTAATCCCATCTAGAATTATATCCTTAACATAACATTGAAACTTGGAATTGCTATTTATAATGTTCATCCACTAAAGTGTATTTTATGCAATTGAGTCCATTACTTGTATTTTTGTTCGATTAAGATATTCAAATATTGTATTTTTTCACCAATCAAAACAAACGACATTAATAATAAATTTAAAAATCAAAATATTGTATTTTTTCAATTTTTAGAATTTTAAAATCTGCTAGGGATAAATGAATTGTCAATTCTCTATTGAATTTAAATTTTGCTATTTTTTGAATTGTCTCTTTTGTCTCAACACAATTTGAAATGATTTATATAATATTTAGGCAAGTTTGAAACTTTGAAACTTGGGATTGCTATTTATAATATTCATCCACTAAAGTGTCTTTTATGCAATTGAGTTCATTACTTGTATTTTTGTTCAATTGACATATTCAAATATTATGTTTTTCACATATTATATTTTTCTCACCAATTAAATCAAACGACATTAATAATAAATTTAAAAATCAAAATATTGCATTTTTGCAATTTTTAGAATTTTAAAATCGGCTAGGGATAAATGAATTGTCAATACTCTATTGAATTTAACTTTTGCAAGTTTCAAAATTGTCTCCTTTGCCTCAACACAATTTGAAATGATTTATATAATTTTCAGGCAAATTACTTAAGAAAAAGCAAAAGCAAAGGACTATAATAATAAGGTTCTGCTCTCCCATCTATGGATATATGCTTAACACAACATTGAACTTTGGGTTTGCTATTTATAATATTCATCCCCTAAAGTGTTTTTTATGCAATTGAGTCCATTACTTGTATTTTTGTTCGATTAAGATATTCAAATATTGTATTTTTTCACCAATCAAATCAAACGACATTAATAATAAATTTAAAAATCAAAATATTGCACTTTTGCAATTTTTAGAATTTTAAAATCTGCTAGGGATAAATGAATTTTCAATTCTCTATTGAATTTAAATTTTGCTATTTTCTGAATTGTCTCTTTTGCCTCAACACAATTTGAAATGATTTATATAATCTTTAAGCAAGTTTGAAACTTGGAAACTTGGGATTGCTATTTATAATATTCATCCACTAAAGTGTCTTTTATGCAATTGAATTCATTACTTGTATTTTTGTTCAATTGACATATTCAAATATTATATTTTTCACATATTATATTTTTCTCACTAATTAAATCAAACGACATTAATAATAAATTTAAAAATCAAAATATTGCATTTTTGCAATTTTTAGAATTTTAAAATCGGCTAGGGATAAATGAATTGTCAATACTCTGTTGAATTTAACTTTTGCAAGTTTCAAAATTGTCTCCTTTGCCTCAATACAATTTGAAATGATTTATATAATTTTCAGGCAAATTGTTTAAGAAAAAGCAAAAGCAAAGGACTATAATAATAAGGTTCTGCTCTCCCATCTATGGATATATGCTTAATACAACATTGAACCTTGGGTTTGCTATTTATAATATTCATCCCCTAAAGTGTTTTTTATACAATTGAGTCCATTACTTGTATTTTTGTTCAATTAGTATATTCAAATATTATATTTTTTCATATCATATTTTTGTCACCAATTAAATCAAACGACATTTACATTAAATTTAAAAATCAAAATATTTCGAATTTTAAAATTTGCTAGGGATAAATGAATTGTCTATACTTTATTGAATTTAAATTTTGCAATTTTTGGAATTGTCTCCTTTGCCTCAATGCAATTTGAAATAATTTATATAAGGTTCAGGCAAATTACTTAAGAAAAAGCAAAAACAATTGACTGTAATAAGAAAGTTTTGCACTCCCATCTAGGGATATATGCTTAACACAACATTGAAACCTGATATTGCTATTTATAATATTTATCCACTAAAGTGTATTTTATGCAATTGAGTCCATTACTTATATTTTTGTTCAATTAACATATTCAAATATTGTAATTGTCTGCTTTGCTTTAAAGCAATTTGAAATGATTTATAGAATTCTTGTCTTTAGACAAATTACTTAAGAAAAAGGAAAAGCAATGGACCCTACTAAGATGGTTCCTCACTCCCATCTAGCGATATATGATTCACACAACCTTGAAACTTGAGTTTGCTATTTATAATATTGATCCACTAAAGTGTCTTTTATGCAATTGAGTCCATTACTTGTATTTTTGTTCAATTAACATATTCAAATATTATATTTTTCTCACCAATTAAATCAAACGACATTAATAATAAATTTAAAAATCAAAATATTTCAATTTTGCAACTTTTAGAATTTTAAAATCTGGGAGGGATATATGAATTGTCAATATTTTATGGAATTTAAAATTTGCAATTTTCTGAATTGTCTCTTTTGCCTCAAGGTATTTGAAATGATTTATAGAATTCTTGTTTTCAGAGAAATTACTTAAGAAAAACGAAAAGCAATGGACTTTAATAAGATGGTTCCCCACTCCCATCTAGGGATATATGCTTCACACAACCTTAAAACTTGAGATTACTATTTATAATATTCATCCACTAAAGTGTCTTTTATGCTATTGAGTCCATTACTTGTATTTTTATTCAATTAACATATTCAAATATTCTATTTTTCACATATTATATTTTTCGCACCAATTAAATTAAACGATATTAACAATAAATGTAAAAATCAAAATATTTCAATTTTCCAATTTCTAGAATTTTAAAATCTGTTAGGGATAACTGAATTGTCAATACTCTGTTGAATTTAAATTTTGTAATTTTCTTAATTGTCTCCTTTGCCTCAATGCAATTTGAAATGATTTATAGAATTCTTGTCTTCAGACAAATTACTTAAGAGAAATGAAAAGCAATGGACTCTAATAAGATGATTCTCCACTCCCATCTAGGGATATATGCTTCACACAACCTTGAAACTTGAGATTACTATTTATAATATTCATCCACTAAAGTGACTTTTGTGCAATTGAGTCCATTACTTGTATTTTTATTCAATTAACATATTAAAATATTATATTTTTCACACCAATTAAATCAAACGACATTAACATTAAATTTAAAAATCAAAATATTTCAATTTTGCCATTTTTCGAATTTTAAAATCTGCTAGAGATAAGTGAATTGTCAACACTTTATTCAATTTAAATTTTGGAATTTTCTAAATTCTCTCGTTTGCCTCAATGCAATTTGAAATGATTTATATAATATTCAAGCAAATTACTTAAGAAAAAGCAAAAGCAATGGACTACAATAAGAAGGTTCTACACTCCCATCTAGAGATATATATGCTTAAAACAACAATGAAACTTGAGATTGCTATTTATAATATTCATCGACTAAAGTACCTTTTCTGCAATTGAGTCCATTACTTGTATTTTTGTTCAATTAGCATATTCAAATATTATATTTTTCTCACCAATTAAATAAAACGACATTAACAATAAATATAAAAATCAAAATATTTCAATTTTGCAATTTTAAGAATTTTAAAATCTGCTAAGGATAACTAAATTGTCAATACTCTATTGAATTTAAATTTTGCAATTTTCTTAATTGTCTCATTTGCCTCAATGCAATTTGAAATGATTTATAAAATTCATGTCTTCAGACAAATTACTTAAGCAAAACAAAAAGCAATGGACTCTAATAAGATGGTTTCCCACTCCCATCTAGGGATATATGCTTCACACACCCTTGAAACTTGAGATTACTATTTATAATATTCTTTCACTAAAGTGCCTTTTGTGGAATTAAGTCCATTACTTGTATTTTTGTTCAATTAACTTATTCACTGAAGTTCCCAACTTCACCCTAGGATCTACTAGTTTGTGATACTGAGAGGGGGGGTGAATCAGTATCACCACAATTCACAATTCGCAGGAAAGTGAACAACTTCAATCTCTTCTTAAAAGCGAACTCTTTCTCAGATTCGACTAAGGTAGATCTATTGCTACCTACTAATCACAATAGTCCCCAAAGTCACCTTTCAGACACCTTGCCTAATAGACAATTCGGATGTTCTTGTTTAGGTCTTCATTAGGTTATGGGTTGGCTGATACTTTAGCTGCGTTCACAACTCAATTCAAAACACAGAACGTAAAGCAAATTAAGGACACACGAGATTTACGTGGTTCCGTCAACGTGACGTACATCCACGGTGGTAGGGACTCTCCCTTACCGAGACTATCCACTATACTTGAGAATTATAGTTACAATGGATGTCTTAATCTTCTGCTCCTTTCACTATTGCAATTACTAAGCAAGTACAATACAAAGAGTGTCACTTACTGTGTCTACTCTTCTTCTAGCTTGTCTTGCCTCTGTTGAATTGAAAGGCTGCTCCACTGCCGCTTAGAAGTTCACCGCAACGCTCTCTAACCTCTCTTGAAGAAATCTAGAAATACGTTGAGTTCTTTCTGATGCTTTGCCAAATTCCTTCTCTAGGTTGTCTCACACAGCTCCTGCTTTCACCGTCTCACGGTTTCACAGCTTGCACTCAAGCTTCTGGTCTGCCGTTTCACGTCTCACAGCCTGCCCCACGCTTCTGATCAGTCACGTCGTTGCACGTTCTGGTCTCACACTCCTGGTCTGCTATTTCACGTCTCTTGGCCTGCCTCACACTACTGGTTTTTCTGGTTCACGTCTCTCGGCCTGCCTCACGCTTCTAGTCTGCTGTCTTCTCTTCCGGGTGGTCTCACGGATACCAGGTCTGCTGTCTTCTCTTCCGGGTGGTCTGTTTCTTATTTCTCCTCTTGCTGGTTGTGCGTTTCTGGTTTGGTTGCAGGATGTGTTTCTGGTTTGCTTGCAGGAGGCGTTTCTGGTTTGCCTGCAGGATGTATTTCTGGTTTGCTTGCAGGACGTGTTTCTGGTTTGCTTGCAGGACGTGTTTCTGGTTTGCTTGCAGGAGGCTGCACATTCTGGTTTGCTCTCCCGGTGGTGACGTTTCTGGTTTGCTCTCCTGGTGGTGTTGTTTCTGATCTCTTGCCGTTCTGCTCTCTCTTCCTTTTGGCCGGTTGCTGTAGGGTTGCTGTTTATTCAATTGTGTTGGCCCTCTGCCCTAGTTTTGTCTTCCAAGGCCTTTATATACTCTCTTCCATAAAACCCTAATAGGGCTTACATGGCGGATTTACGTTCTTGCCCTTACGCGGCAGATTTACTTTCTTGCCCTTCCATGTGACTTTACTGCCCTTCCATATGACTTTACTCTCTTGCACACTTAACCCTAGTTGACAACAATTACAACCCATACAAGGCTGTGGGAACAACATTCACATATTATATTTTGCTCACCAATCAAATCAAACAACATTAATAATAAATTAAAAAATCAAAATATTGCATTTTAGCAATTTTTAGAATTTTAAAATTTGCTAGGGATAAGTGAATTGTCAATGCTCTGTTGAATTTAAATTTTGCAATTTTCAGAATTGTCTCCTTTGCCTCAACGCAATTTGAAATAATTTTTATAATGTTCAAGCAAATTACTTAAGAAAAAGCAAAAGCAATTGACTTTAATAAAAAGGCTCTGCACTGCCATCAAGGGATATATGCTTAACACAACATTGAAACTTGGGATTGCTATTTATAATATTCATCCACTAAAGTGTATTTTATACAATTGAGTCTATTATTTGTATTTTTGTTCTAAATTGTCTATTATATTTTTCTCACCAATCAAATCAAACGACATTAAAAACAAATTTAAAAATCAAAATATTGCACTTTTGCAATTATTAGAATTTTAAAATCTGTTAGGGATAAATAAATTATCAATAATCTGTTGAATTTAAATTTTGAAAATCTCTTCATTGTCTTCTTGGCCTCAATGCAATTTGAAATGATTTATAGAATTCGTGTCTTTAGTTAAATTAGTTAAGAAAAAGGAAAATAAATGGACTCTAATAAGATGGTTCCTCACTCCCATCTAGGGATATATGCTTCACACAACATTGAAACTTGAGATTGCTATTTATAATATTCATCCACTAAAGTGTCTTAGCAATGGAATTAAACGACATTAGCAATAAATTTAAAAATCAAAATATTTCAATTTTGCAATTTTTCGAATTTTAAAATCTGTTAGGGATAAATGAATTGTCAATATTCTATTGAATTTAAATTTTGCAATTTTCTGAATTGTCTCATTTGCCTCAAGGCAATTTGAAATGATTTATAGAATTCTTGTCTTCAGACAAATTACTTAAAAAAAAGGAAAAGCAAAGGGATCTAATAAGATGGTTCCCCACTCTCATCTAGGGATATATGCTTCACACAACCTTGAAACTTGAGATTGCTATTTATAATATTCATCCACCAAAGTGTCTCAGCAATGAAATTAAACAACATTAGCAATAAATTTAAAAATCAAAATATTTCAATTTTGCAATTTTTCGAATTTTAAAACCTGTTAGGGATAAATGGATTGTCGATACTCTATTGAATTTAAATTTTGCAATTTTCTGAATTGTCTCCTTTTCCTCAAAGCAATTTGAAATGATTTATATAATCTTCAAGCAAATTACTTAAGAAAAAGCAAAAGAAATGGATTGTAATAAGAGAGTTCTATAATCCCATCTAGGGTTATATCCTTAACACAACATTAAAACTTGGAATTGTTATTTAAAATATTCATCCACTAAAGTGCATTTTATGCAATTAAGTCCATTACTTGTATTTTTGTTTAGTTAAGATATTCAAATATTATATTTTTCTCACCAATCAAATCAAACGACATTAACAATAAATTTAAAAATTAAAATATTGCATTTTTGCAATTTCTAGAATTTTAAAATCTGCTAGGGATTAATGAATTGTAAATTCTCTATTGAATTTAAATTTTGCTATTTTCTGAATTGTCTCCTTTACCTCAACACATTTTGAAATGATTTATATAATCATCAGGCAAATTACTTATGAAAAAGCAAAAATAATTGACTGAAATAAGAAGGTTCTGCACTCCCATATAGGGCCCATATAGGGATATATGCTTAACACAACATTGAAACTTTGGACTACTATTTATGATATTCATCCACTAAAGTGTATTTTATGCAATTCAATCCATTGCTTGTATTTTTGTTCAATTAAGATATTCAAATATTGTATTTTTCTCACCAATCAAATCAAACCACATTAACAATAAATTTTAAAATCAAAATATTGTATTTTTGCAATTTTTAGAATTTTAAAATTTGCTAAGGATAAATGAATTGCCAATTCTCAGTTGAATTTAAATTTTGCTATTTTTTGAATTGTCTCCTTTACGTCAATGCAATTTGAAATGATTTATATAATCATCAGACAAATTACTTATGAAAAAGCAAAAGTAATCAACTATAATAAGAAGTTTCTGCACTCCCATCTAGGGATATATGCTTAACACAACATTAAAACTTTGAACTACTATTTATGATATTCATCCACTAAAGTGTATTTTATGCAATTGAGTCCATTACTTGTATATTTGTTCGATTAACATATTCAAATATTGTATTTTTCTCACCAATCAAATCAAACGACATTAATAATAAATTTAAAAATCAAAATATTACATTTTTATAATTTCTAGAATTTTAAAATCTGCTAGGGATAAATGAATTGCCAATTCTCAGTTGAATTTAAATTTTGCTATTTTCTGAATTGTCTTCTTTACCTCAATGCAATTTGAAATGATTTATATAATCATCAGGCAAATTACTTATGAAAAAGCAAAAGCAATCAACTATAATAAGAAGGTTTCGCACTCCCATCTAGGGATATAAGCTTAACACAACATTGAAACTTGAGACTGCTATTTATGATATTCATCCACTAAAGTGTATTTTATGCAATTAAGTCCATTACTTGTATTTTGGTTATATTAAGATATTCAAATATTGTATTTTTTACACTAATCAAATCAAACGACATTAACAATAAATTTTAAAATCAAAATATTGCATTTTTGAAATTTTTAGAATTTTAAAATCTGCTAGGGATAAATGAATTGTCAACACTCTCTTCAATTTGAATTTTGCAATTTTCTAAATTTCCTCCTTTGTCTCAACGCAATTTGAAATGATTTATAAAATCTTCAGGCAAATTACTTAAGAAAAAGCAAAACCAATAAACTGTAATAAGAAGATTCTGCACTCCCGTCTAAAGAAATATTCTTAACACAATATTGAAACTTGGGTTTGCTATTTATAATATTCATCGACTAAATTGTATTTTATGTAATTGAGTCTATTACTTGTATTTTTCTCACCAATCAAATCAAACGACATTAACAATAAGTTTAAAAATCAAAATATTGCATTTTTTGCAATTTTTAGAATTTTAAAATCTGCTAGGGATAAATGAATTGCCAATACTCTGTTGAATTTAAATTTTGCAATTTTCTTAATTGTCTCCTTTGCCTCAATGCAATTTGAAATTATTTATAAAATTCTTGTCTCCAGACAAATTACTTAAGTAAAATGAAAAGCAATGGACTTTAATAAGGTGATTCCTCACTCCTATATAAGGATATATGCTTCACACAACCTTGAAACTTGAAATTGCTATTTATAATATTCATCCACTAAAGTGTCTTTAATGCAATTGAGTCCATTACTTGTATTTTTGTTTAATTAACATGTTCAAATATTATATTTTTCACATATTATATTTTTCTCACCAATTAAATCAAACAACATTAAGAATAAATTCAAAAATCAAAATATTTCAATTTTGCAATTTTTGGAGTTTTCAAATCTACTAGGGATAAATGAATTGTCAATACTCTGTTGAAGATAAATTTTGCAATTTTCTAAATTGTGTCCTTTGCCTCAACACAATTTGAAATGATTTCTATAATTTTCAGGCAAATTACTTGAGAAAAAACAAAAGCAATGGACTGTAATAAGAAGGTTTTACACTCCCATTTAGGGATATATGCTTAACAAAACATCGAAACTTGGCATTGCTATTTATAATATTCATCCACTAAAGTGTTATTTATGCAATTGAGTCTATTACTTGTAATTTTGTTCAATTAACTTATTCAAATATTTTATTTTTCTCATCAATCAAATCAAACGACATTAACAATAAATTTAAAAATCAAAATATTTCACTTTTGCAATTTTTAGAATTTTAAAATCTGATAGGTATAAATAAATTGTCAATAATCTGTTGAATTTAAATTTTTGAAAATTTCTTAATTGTCTCCTTTGCTTCAGTGTAGTTAGAAATGATTTATAGAATTCTTTTCTTCAGACAAATTAGTTAAGAAAAAGGAAACGGAATGGACTTTAACAAGATGATTCCCCACTCTCATCTAGGGATATATGGTTCACACAACTGTGAAACTTGATTTTACTATTTATAATATTCATCTACTAAAGTATCTTTTATGAAATTGAGTCCATTGCTTGTATTTTTGATCAATTAATATATTCAAATATTATATTTTTCACATATTATATTTTTCTCACCAACTAAATCAAACAACATTAACAATAAATTCACAAATCAAAATATTTCAATTTTGCAATTTTTAGAATTTTAAAATCTGTTAGGGATAAATGAATTGTCAACACTCTGTTGAAGTTAAATTTTGCAATTTTCTAAATTGTGTCCTTTGCCTCAATGCAATTTGGAATGATTTATATATTCTTCAGGCAAATTACTTAAGAAAAAGCAAAAGCAATAAACTGTAATAATACTTAACACAACATTGAAACTTGGGTTTGCTATTTATAATATTCATCCGCTAAAGTGTATTTTATGCAATTGAGTCCATTACTTGTATTTTTGTTCGATTAAGATATTCAAATATTGTATTTTTTCACCAATCAAATCAAACGACATTAGCAATAAATTTAAAAATCAAAATATTGCATTTTTGCAATTTTTAGAAGTTTAAAATCTGCTAGGAATAAATGAAATGTCAATTCTCTGTTGAATTTAAATTTTGCTATTTTCTAAATTGACTCCTTTGCCTCAATGCAATTTGAAATGATTTATATAATCATTAGGCAAATTACTTATGAAAAAGCAAAAACAATCGACTGTAATAAGAAGGTTCTACACTCCAATTTAGGGATATATGCTTAACACAACATTGAAATTGGGGACTGTTATTTTGTAATATTCATCCACTAAAGTGTATTTTATGCGATTAAGTTCATTACTTGTATTTTTGTTCAATTAAGATATTCAAATATTGTATTTTTCTCACCAATCAAATCAAAAGACATTAATAATAAATTTAAAAATCAAAATATTGCATTTTTGCAATTTTTAGAATTTTAAAATCTGCTAGGGATAAATAAATTGTCAATCATCTGTCGAATTTAAATTTTGCAATTTTCTAAATTGTCTCTTTTGCCTCAATACAATTTGAAATGACTTATAGAATTCTTGACTTCAGACAAGTTACTTAAAAAAAGGAAAAGCAATGGACTCTAATAAGATGGTTTCGCACTCCCATCTATGGATATATGCTTCACACAATCTTGAATCTTGGCATTGCTATTTAAAATATTCATCTACTAAAGTTTCTTTTATGGAATTGAGTCCATTACTTGTCTTTTTGTTCAATTCACATATTCAAATATT
Organism: Bruguiera gymnorhiza; assembly: GCA_020883675.1. Classification (NCBI taxonomy): domain Eukaryota; kingdom Viridiplantae; phylum Streptophyta; class Magnoliopsida; order Malpighiales; family Rhizophoraceae; genus Bruguiera; species Bruguiera gymnorhiza. The sequence goes on from JAIRCJ010000248.1 coordinate 188,240, forward strand.
ATATCTTTCACATATTATATTTTTCTCAGCAATTAAATTAAAGAACATTAATAATAAAGTTAAAAATGAGAATATTTCAATTTTGTAATTTTTAAAATTTTAAAATATGTTAGGGATAAATAAATTGTCAATAATCTGTTGAATTTAAATTTTGCAATTTTCTTAATTGTCTCTTTTGCCACAATACAATTTGAAATGACTTATAGAATTCTTGACTTCAGACATGTTACTTAAAAAAAGGAAAACCAATAGGCTCTAATAAGATGGTTTCGCACTCCCATCTAGGGATATATGCTTCACACAATCTTAAATCTTGGCATATTCAAATATTATATTTTTCACATATTATATTTTTCTCAGCAATTAAATCAAACAACATTAACAATAAATTTAAAAAAGAAAATATTTCAACTTTGTAAATTTTAGAATTTTAAAATCTGTTAGGGATAAATGAATTGTCAATACTCTGTTGAATTTAAATTTTGCAATTTTATAAATTATCTCCTTTGCCTTAACGTAATTTGAAATGATTTATATAATTTGAAGGCAAGTTACTTAAGAAAAAAGAAAAGCAATGGACTATAATAAGAAGGTTCTGCACTCCCATCTAAGGATATTTGCATAACACAACATTGAAACTTGGGATTGTTATTTATAATCTTCATCCACTAAAGTGTATTTTATGCAATTGAGTCCATTACTTGTATTTTTGTTCAATTAAGATATTCAAATATTGTATTTTTCTCACCAATCAAATCAAACGACATTAACAATAAACTTAAAAATCAAAATATTGCATTCTTACAAGTTTTAGAATTTTAAAATCATTTAGGGATAAATGAATTGTCAATGGTTTGTTGAAGTTAAATTTGGCAATTTTCTGAATTGTGTCCTTTGCCTCAACGCAATTTGAAATGATTTATATAATATTTAGGCAAGTTACTTAAGAAAATGCAAAAGAAATAGACTGTAATAAGAAGGTTCTGCACTCCCATCTAGAGATATGTGCTTAATACAACATTAAAACTTGGGTTTGCTATTTATAATATTCATCCGCTAAAGTGTATTTTATGTAATTGAGTCCATTACTTGTATTTTTGTTCGATTAAGATATTCAAATATTGTATTTTTCCCACAAATCAAATCAAACGACATTAATAATAAATTTAAAAATCAAAATATTGCATTTTTAAAATTTTAAAATCTATTAGGGATAAATGAATTGTCAATTCTCTGTTGAATTTAAATTTTGCTATTTTCTGAATTGTCTCCTTTGCCTAAACACAATTTAAAATGATTTATATAATCTTCGGGCAAATTACTTAAGAAAAAGCAAAACGAATGGACTGTAATAAGAAGGTTCAATTAAAGTGTATGTTTTCAAATTTTAGAACCTTAAAATCAGCTAAGGGTAAATAAATCATCAATAATCATTAGAATTTAAATTTTGCAATTTTCTTAATTATCTCCTATGCCTCAGTGCAATTTAAAAGGATTTATAAAATTCTTGTCTTCTAACCAATTACTTAGGAAATAGGAAAAGCAATGGACTCGAATAAGATGGTTCCCCACTCCCATCTAGGGATATATGCTTAACAAAACATTAAAACTTGGGATTGCTATTTATAATATTCATCCACTAAAATGTTTTTTATGCAATTGAGTCCATTACTTGTATTTTTCTTCAATTAACATATTCAAATATTGTATTTTTCTCGCCAATCAAATCTAACAACATTAACAACAAATTTAAAAATCAAAACATTGCACTTTTACAATTTTTAGAATTTTAACATCTACTAGGGATAAATAAATTGTTAATAATCTGTTGAATTTAAAATTTGAAAATTTCTTAATTGTCTCCTTTGCCTCAATGCAATTTGAAATGATTTATAGAATTCTTGTCTTCAAACAAATTAGTTAAGAAAAAGGAAAAGGAATGAATTCTAATAAGATGGTTCCCCACTCCCATCTAGGGATATATGCTTCGCACAACCTTGAAATTTGAGATTGCTATTTATAATATTCATTCACTAAAGTGCCTTTTATGCCATTGAGTCCATTACTTGTATTTTTGTTCAATTCACATATTCAAATATTATATTTTTCACATATTATTTTTTTCTCAGCAATTAAATAAAATGACATTAACAATAAATTTAAAAATGAAAATATTTCAATTTTGTAATTTTTAGAATTTTAAAATCTGTTAGAGATAAATGAATTGTCAATACTCTATTGAATTTCAATTTTGCTATTTTCTAAATTGTCTCCTTTACCTCAACGCAATTTGAAATGATTTATATAGTTTTTAGGCAAATTACTTGATAAAATGCAAAAGCAATAGACTGTAATAAGAAGGTTCTGCACTCCTATCTAGGGATATGTGCTTCACAAAACATTGAAACTTGGAATTGCTATTTATAATATTCATCCACTAAAGTGTATTTTATGCAATTGAGTCCATTACTTGTAATTTTTTTCAATTAACATATTCAAATATATTATTTTCTCACCAATCAAATCAAACGACATTAACATTAAATTGAAAAATCAAAATATTTCATTTTTGCACTTTCTAGAATTTTAAAATCTGCTAGGAATAAATGAATTGTAAATTCTCCGTTGAATTTAAATTTTGCTATTTTCTGAATTGTCTCCTTTGCCTCAACTCAATTTGAAATGATTTATATAATCTTTAGGCAAATTACTTAGTAAAATGCAAAAGCAACGAACTATAATAAGAAGGTTCTGCACTCCAATCTAGGGATATGTGCTTCACACAACATTGAAACTTGAGATTGCTATTTATAATCATTAGAATTTAAATTTTGCAATTTTCTTAATTATCTCCTATGCCTCAGTGCAATTTAAAAGTATTTATAAAATTCTTGTCTTCTAACAAATTACTTAGGAAAAAGGAAAAGCAAAGGACTCGAAAAAGATGGTTCCCCACTCCCATCTAGAGATATATGCTTTACACAACCTTGAAACTGGAGATTGCTATTTATAATATTTATCCACTAAAGTGTATTTTATGCAATTGAGTCCATTACTTGTAATTTTGTTCAATTAACGTATTCAAATATTTTATTTTTCTCACCAATCAAATCAAACCAGATTAAAAAATTTAAAAATCAAAATATTGCACTTGTGCAATTTTTAGAATTTTAAAATCGACTAGAGATAAAAAAATTGTCAATAATCTATTGAACTTAAATTTTGAAAATTTCTTAATTGTCTCCTTTGCCTCAATGGAAATTGAAATGATTTATAGAATTCTTGTCTTCAGACAAAGTAGTTAAGAGAAAGGAAAAGGAATGAACTATAATAAGATGGTTCCCCACTCCCATCTAGGGATATATGCTTTACACAACCTTAAAACTAGAGATTGCTATTTATAATATTCATCCACTAAAGTGTCTTTTATTCAATTGAGTCCATTACTTGTATTTTTGCTCAATTGACATATTTAAATATTATATTTTTCACATAATATATTTTTCTCAGCAATGAAATTAAATGACATTAACAATAAATTTAAAAATCAAAATATTTCAATTTTGCAATTTTTCAAAATTTAAAATTTGGTAGGAATAAATGAATTGTCAATACTGTATTGAATTTAAATTTTGCAATTTTCTGAATTGTCTCCTTTGCTTCAAAGCAATTTGAAATGATTTATATAATCTTCAGGTAAATTACTTATGAAAAGCAAAAGCAATGCATTGTAATAAGAGGGTTCTGTAATCCCATCTATGGTCATATCCTTAACATAACATGAAACTTGGAATAACTATTTATAATATTCATCCAACTAAGTCCATTACTTGTATTTTTGTTCAGTTAAGATATTCAAATATTGTATTTTTCTCTCCAATCAAATCAAATGACATTAACAATAAATTTAAAAATCAAAATAC